>APFE030518118.1:0-33011 GCA_000404065.3 Pinus taeda | reverse complement strand
GAACAGTTTTGTTGAGGGCTTTCACTTGAATGAGGAAAGCTAGTTGAGCTGGTAACTGAGGGTCGTATCCTTTATGATTAAAAGATAACATATTGGAATCTGTTGGGTGAATCCCACCAATTACTGATAATAAAGCCTGCTTTTGGGAGGGGCAATTTTGTAGTACCTCAAGAGTCGACATCGCGAATGGTGATTGAGCTAAATCCTTCACTATATTATAGTGTTTTGCTGCTCGGGTACGAGGATTAAACATCGATTTCTGTACTACTCCCTTTGGAGGTTTTATTGTTAATTCAGGAATGATGGGTGGCACGACTTCTGTTGAAGTCGTTGTTGAACTACTAGGTTGATCATTATCCTTGTTGTTCAACATTTGTGGATTCCCGTAATCTTTACTCCTTGTCATTATTAAAGCATCATTTATTTGCTTCGAGACTGACAACATTAGCACTTGGGATGGGGAAGCATTTTCGCTAGCAACCAGAATTGTTCCTGGGTTTGGAAACAGATCAGTCAGTGCAGCCGAGGTTTTTGAACTTTTGAAGAATTTTCTAAGTTCTTCTTTATATGGACACTCTTTGGTCCAGTGATCCTTGTCACATATACTGCATGGATTTTTTGGTTTCGCATTCCTAGAAGGGTTCACAAAAGATTTTCTAGGAGATGAGTCTCCCTGGTTTTTATTCTTCCCTTGTTTTTTCTTCTTGCCTCCCGGTTGCTTGGTTTCTTTGTCGTTGTCTGTTGACACGATATTTACTTCAGAGGCTATAAGTTCCTCATTTGCATCTTGACTCGAAACCGTGCGGGCCTTTTTTGATGTGGCCTTCGCGGTTTTAGTGCTTGTTGTAGCTATCACACCATCGCCGACATGGGAGTCTTTGTTTGATCTAGGAGGCGGAGGAGCGGAGAATTCTGGTCTAGGAGTGTCAGGGATTTTATCGTAGAGTGTGCCAGACTGAGTATAGATCAAGTCTAGATATTGTGCATGAGCAATAACTTGCTCTTCAGTAACGACTCCTCCCTTTGCCAAATCTTCTGTAATAGCGGGTAATAGTGACTTAATAAGCCATTCAGCCAATAGCTGATCAGGAGCATATGTTTTTACCATTCTATGATGACGTCGCCACTCACGAATATGATCCGATATGTGAGTGGTTGTTGTTTGTTTGAAATTGGTAAACAGTTCAGTTCCTGTTCCGTACCTGATAGGTAACTGAAAATGGGTTAAAAAGGTTGTGGCTAGGGTACTGAAGTTATCAAACGAAGCTCTAGGCAGTTCGATATACCACTTTGCTACCAGACCACTTAACGTGCGTTGAAAGAGGCGAAGCCGAATCGAATCATCATTGAGAGTGTTTGATGAACACCATAGATGAAAGGTCATCACATGATTCGATGGGTCTTCACCCAAATTTCCATGAAATTTAGGAATATCCGATGGAATTTTATGCAGAATCACCGGCCACCAAGGGGCGTAGGCAATTGGATCGTTCGTTAGTCGACTTAGATCCGGTAACTCTAAAGTTGCCACAAAAGGCAACTGTTGATTCAGGCTTGGTTGAGCATACCCAAGATAAGACGGAATAGTTTGAGCAGTCGGTCTTTGCATACTAGCATAATGCATTTGATGTTGGTAACTTTGATAAGGTTGATGGGCACAACCATTATGATATAGTTGATACGGCTGCCCATTACTTGCGAAGAATTGTTGCTCATATCCTTGGTAAGCCTACTAGAATTGCGGTTGTTGGAATTGCACCAGCCATGGTTGTGAAGCCATGGACTGTTGTCCAGTACTGACTGTTTGACCAATATGGGCATTGGTGTTCCCCGTTTGAACCTATGCCATTCTACTAGTTGGTGGTTGTGGTTGTGTCAGAGGTACAAGAGATTGTTGTATTGCAACCTGCGAAACTTGAGGCTTGCATACAACTGGTGACACTTGTACTTGTGATACTGCCACAATAGCCGGCGTAGTGGGGATGTTTGTCATAGGTGAAATTTGTTGTATTGAGCATACAACTCTTGGTTGTCAAGACAGGATTGGTACCCGACCGCTAGTTGCGATTCCAGCATAACCTAAATTTTGTTGCAAACTCATGCGTGGTTGTCCTTCTGAGGAGGACAATGAAAGGGTATATGGCCCTCCATATGACGGTAATCCAGTGCTCAAAGGAATAATTTTCCTTTGGGGACCGGTTTACCCAAATTGACCTTGTGACGGATCAATTTGTCTAGACTCAACGTAAGAGATTCCATATATAATTCCGTATGAACAAACGGGAACAGTACATACTGTCGAAATAGTCCCTGGATGGACTCCATCTAGCGATTGAAAGCTAGTTGGGACAGATGGCACACCGGCGAACATTGTCGGAATAGCAGAAGGAACTTCTGTTGTTGCTATGTCGGGTGGCACAGTCCTTGATGTTGATGGTTGTTCATACATGTTAAGCCTATCCAAAAGATTCCTCAGCGATTCTTCAGGAAATTTCGAGGGTGGGTGAATATTTTATGACGAAGAAGGATACAGGGCAATCCTAGCTCCAAGTTGCGTTGGAGTGCTAGATGAAGGATCTTCCACAATCTCTTCTATGGCAATCAATCCAGGAGGAAGAGGTAGACTGTCAGGTCCGTAAAATATTTTTGGTGCTGAATAAGATGTAAGTTCTGCAGCAGCAGATGGTTGGGGAGTAACACCTTTCGAATCGGCTGTAGACAAAGCCGGTTCAGGAATAGAAGTGTTAACCGTCACACTAGGATCAATTGTAATGTCCTTTTGCTGTTACGGAATTTCTTCTGTAGAGGCAGGGATTTCAGAAATGTTTGGAGTAACCAGAGTCTCTGAGGTTGTTGGAGTGCTCGCTCCAACCAACCTAGGGGACTTCGATCTGGTTAAATGAGTTCACTTCGTCTGGAATGGTTTCGCTTTCGGAGTCAATGACGGTTGACTCGTGAGTCTCCGCGAACGATGGGGTTTTGATTGAATTTCTTCCACGATTGCAGATTACTTGATCAACTCAAAATAAAAAGGGAAAAATGTTTTTCAAATTAAATGAATTTTAGGCTCTTTGACACAACTTGTTTTTTAAATTTTAAAGAGTCGAGAAAAAACAAAAGATGACTCTAGTCGCCTTCGATTTTTATTGAGCCTGACGTGACAAGTTATCAGAGGACCTTTTCCTTTAAGGAGTCTAAAAATGAGAAAAATGGACTTCTCTGGAGATCTAGGCAAGAGGATTAGCAAACCAATCGCAAAACTATAGAATACTTTTTACGGTACGGCAGTCAATCTTCCCGAATACTTTGTTGAGTGCGTTGCAATCGATAGGGCGACATACACAGCTTCCTCAGGATAAAGGATGCAACCTATTGTGGTCTCCCAATATATAATCGACGGTACGTGGGAGTACAAGTCCGTACTGGCACTTGCCATCTCAGAGCGGAGGAATCATCCAACCAACACTGAAAGCAATAGTTACTAGGCTTTACGACGCCGGAATATGTCTCTAGCCTAGACCTCTAGATGTTGTGCATCAAGTTCCAAAGCATTTTTAGATTCAATGAATTTATTTTAAGTTGATCTTGCTTAACAGTTTTCCTTTCAGGTTGATCATGTGATGTATATATAATTCCTAAAATGCAGTCTAAGATGATAAACAAACATTTGATCTTCTTTCAACAATGAAAATCCTAGCTACTAAAGGGAAGAAAGTCAAGAATCTTTTCTTCACAGAGCATAGAGCACACGCTAAATGCACAATCCTAAATCAAGCCAAGCAATCAAAATTCAAATGCACATGCATGTATTTTCTTTCATCCTTCTTAATGTGTGAATGACGTTAAGAAAGCTATGTGCGAAACTGAATTACTTTTAAGGTGATAGTACTCAACAAAATTCTTTTTCAAAATGAAGTGAAAGCAAGAGAGACACTTTGCGATTTTGAAATGGAAATTTCTTTTCGACACTTTAAAACCACTAATTCAAATCCTATGTAATAGTAACTATATAATTGACTATAAAAAACAAAGGGATTGCTTTCTAAAACTGAAAATGACAGCTACGACACTTTTAGATCTAGAGATGACAGTTCGACTATGTTAGTTTTTGCAAAAGAGAACTAAATAAGACACACAATACATAAAAACATTTATAGTTCTTTGCACTAAGGAGGTGGAATAATGAAAGAGAAGGGGGTTTTCACACAAGTACACTGACTACAGATAGCAAAACTCTTGCATAAGACTGAAAACAGTGAGAAAAATCCACAGTCAGAGGGTAAAGTTAACCCTCCCTGACCATCACACCTGTTACATAGTGAACTTAGTATGCAGCGCACCTACTGCACTCGGGAAGTGCGATGCATACAGACTGCCCTAAAGGCAGGGTGCGATGGTAGAAGTGCGAGACTTGGAATGGGATTTCACTCACAGTTTGCAATCTAGTTTAGGTGTTTAGGCCAAATAAGTAAAGATCAGTGTATGTAAAACACAGGGGTGATCTAAGAGGTTACTAGAGCCACCACTTAGGGCAATTAGATTTCTTGCAGATCTATTGTTTAATTCATAAAAAAAACATGGAGATAGACTGAAGCAACATTGATCTACTTTGCATTTGTATGACAATGCAATTCGAAGGCTATCTGGCTTGACTTCAGGCTCCGTTTGTAAGTTTATAAAAGAAACAAGGATAGATATGCTAACAAGTAATATAGTCACTCCCCAGCGGAGTTGCCATTGTGTTATCCAAGAATAGTGTCCACTTGGATGCTGCTATTCCCACTAAGATGGGTGGCTATCTTAGAAACAAAAAATCAAAGTCTACTGTTGTTTTCTTTTATCAAAATAGATGAGAGGAGAACCAAGAAGACCAACCTAAGTCTTGAGTTTGATTTCCTCTCCTTCTTGATAGAGTTTCGCTGCTTCTTCTTTGTCTGCCCAACTTCAAAAGAACCTGTGGAATCACAACAACATACTACTATGCAAGAAACAAGGATCTAAATTCATAAATAATACAGGATCGGATGTGTATTAACAATATACATGCATATATAAACGTACACAAGAGTATGGAAGGAAACAAGAATAGATTTATTCAGATGAAAAGTAGCAAGAGGATTACAGCCATGTGCTCTGACCCACTATCATCCCCCAGCCAAGAAGCCCTTCTTCACCTCAAGTGAAGCTTAGATCACCCAACACTGTGAATGTACACCAGAAAACCAACAACACTTCTCTATAAGATACAAAATTCCAGCCTCTGGATCTCTATGATGAGGGATCCATATATAGATGATTACAGAGAGGTGAGTCATCTTTTGGGATCTTTATTAGTGTCCTCTCTCTGATAGTTCCTGCTTCCACTTGGAGAATGATGGTCTCTTACTCATCCCTGGTCGAAAATGGAGAGGCAAGTGTCAGAGGGGAAGCTTCTGGAAGATTCCATGATCTTCCACCTTGCATTTTGGTCCCTGTCATTTGTCCATTCCCGACCATCTCACCCTATAGAGGAGCAAATCAGTATGCATCGCACCCCCTGCATTGAGTTTTCAGTATGGTCTAGTTTTGACCATTTCTGAGCAGTTTTCAGTGGAGAACTTCTGGGAGATGATGTAATCAGTTGACCTTATTCCTTTAGGTAGTGAAGCAACACTTTTAGGGACTTAGGAGCCCTCAGTTTATGGACATTTACGATTGGGGTTGAAGTGCCCAAAAATTTCTATCACAGTTCAGTAGGCCACAATTCCGTAATGCAACTACTGTGCCTGGATCATGTAAAGCAACATCGTCCTCTTCTTCATGCTTGCATTCTCACCATGTAACAACCATTTTTCTCCGACGAATCTTTGAAAAACAAACAAGGGAAGAGTCAGGATCTTGATTTGGTGAAAACATACAAAAATTTCATGAGGAAACTATGCAAAAACTTTCCTCCCTGTGTCCATCGCACCCCAGCAAGTGTACTAGGAGCGATGCATACTGACTAGTTAGTGGAAAGATCAATATGCATTAGACCTTTTGACTAAGGAAGGGTGTGATGGTCCCAGGGCGAATTCTTCAAACCCCAGGGGCTCAGCAAGACAAGGAAACAAGCTCAGAATCCAAAATGAAAGGCATTAAATGATAGAGCACAAGTTTAGCTCTTACTTGGTCCAAATGGCGTCGAGAATCGTCCACAGAATCTCCCGGAGTTCGCTGGTGAAAATCAGGGGGGAAAAGCACCTCCAGAGCTCCAACAAACCAAATTAAAATGAGTTAGTAAAATGAGAGGTAAAAGTCACTTTTAATTTACTATGCATGTAATTCAAGTAAAATATTAGTGTTTTTAACTCATTGATCAAGCATATGTTTTCGTTTCCAATCGGTTTGATGAAGAAAATGAATAGGTAGTACAATCTTTGAAAGAACGAAATGCTAAGAGTGAATCAAAATCTCAATGACCATCATCGCGAGAAATGTTGTCGCTGAGTTCAAGCTCATTAAAAAATAAACCATCCACGAGTAGTTTTAGCATATAGTTCAAGCTCATTAAAAAATAAACATAAGTCATGAGCAAATGTTTCCCCCAACGTTTAAGCTCGTTAAAAAGGAACCGGTAAATAACCATTGTGAATGCCTTATTACCAGCGTTTGAGCCTTGGTCGTGTTCTCGCCATCACCTTCACTCTATTTTTAGCCGATCATTCACCTCCATACGATTGTTTACCCCTTCGAGGAACATTTGCGAAGAGTGATTCTGTTAGCCATCCTTGTGACACTGCCGTGATTGGAAAATTCCAAATCTTACCTGAAATCAGCTGCTACCCGAAACCATCACTCGTTCCTAAAAAACGAGTCTTGTTTAAGCTCTTTTCACCTGAATCGTAAAATATGAAAAGATTGCTGAGCGATTGGCCTCCCTGGCTCGTTAAAGGCATTGGAAGTGCTATCCCTCCTCTAGATTTTAATGTTTTTCAACTTGAGGGATTATTACACAAAAAGATCGAGCACCTGTCTTGTTCGGCTCATTAAAACTATCAAAAATTCATCCCTTTTGTATTATTTTACGCTTTTTCGGACTTAAGGGATTATACAATGAAAAAGAATCTTTGGAGTCTCCTTTTCGTTTCTTTCAGACTCTCTAAAATTGAAAGAGACCGAGTTATCTTTGTCGTTAAACTCATTAAAAGCGAATGGCGACAAACTCATCCAAGTGGATGAGAATAAGTTTCACTGTCGCTAGGCTCGCTAAAATATAGTGACAGGTTCACCCAAAGGGCGGATTGTAGAACAAGCATATGTTATCCTCCTCAAGCTTGACAAAAATAAAGAGGTACTGGTCAGTAATGACTAGGAAAAATTGGGAAGAAAACTTGAAGAAACTTTATTGGTAGCAAGTCGCTCTTGAACATGACACTTTCCTTCTGCATCCATGGCGGGTTGGGTTGTTTCGTTCACTGGTCATCACCATTGGTCCATCAAACCGTCCATATTTGGCGTTAACACTACCAATCCATCGTCAGTGTCGCCGATATGTTCAAGAGAAGTCATTCAGACAATTCACCTGTGTCTCACCCACTGCAATACATTCATGCTTCATTCCTTCATGATCGCCACCCTAAACCCTGTATCGTCAATTTGTTTTCACCTCCAAAATCATTTGCTTCATTCCGTGTTTTTGATGTGGGATTCATTAAGGCCCTCCTACGACGGGTCGCTTCTTGTCAACATCATCTCATTATCCAAGAAGTTGACTTAGGAACAACCCTTTCAGTACTTTGAAGCTTGCATGCCTCAATGGAAAGTTTCTCACTTTCGGTGACAGGTTTACATCAATGGCCTTCGACCGAGAGATTTTGCGTGGTTTTCGATGCCAAGTACTTTTTCACACCATGTAAATTTTATTGTAGTACCTTGAGGGTCATTGTCATTATTGGTGATTCCTCTTATGCCTGTTAACAACTTACATCATTGGCTGGTAATCAGGCGATGCCTTTCCATGTTCGACTCCAAAACAATTTTCACATGGATCGACTTTTATTCCGAGTGAAGATTGAAAGAGTTTTGAAGACCCCAGATATAGTTTCATCCATCCGGGCTGCGATATATTCAGGAATATAAAGACATCAAGTGTACATCATTTCCGAACAGATGATCATCCTAATCAAAGGATGATGTGTCCATATCATCAGTCTGTCACACAAACGAATGTCTGTCCTATGTACATGAAAATGAATTTATAAAGCTGAGCATGGGAATGCCCGCCCCAGCTAGATCATGAAAAAATGTTGTCAAAATAATGCATTGTATTGTATCTTATTACAGGTCATCTCCCAGCTCGGAAAAGATTCATATCCTCATAGTAAAGCATTTCACCCAACATTAGAAGAATTAACGAACTCATGCTTTAGGGGGCAACTGTTATAGACATTTTTGGGCACTTCAACCCCAATCATAAATGTCCATAAACTGAGGGTTCCTAAGTCCCTAAAATTGTTGCTTCACTACCTAAAGGTACAAGGTCAACTGATTACATCATCTCGCAGAAGTTCTCCATTGAAAACTGCTCATAAATGGTCAAAACTGGACCATACTCAAAGCTCAATGGAGGGGGTGCGATGCATATCACCTTCCCAGTGTACAAGGTGCGATGCATACTGATTTTCTCCTCTGTAGGGTGCGATGGTCGGGAATGGACAAATGGAAGGGGCCAAAATGCGAGGTGGAAGATCATGGAATCTTCCAGAAGCTTCCCCTCTAACACTTGCCTCTCCATTTTCGACCAGGGATGAGTAGGAGATCATCATTCTCCAAGTGGAAGCAGAAACTATCAGAGAGAGGACACTAATCAAGATCCTGGAAAATGACTCATCACTCTGTAATCATCTATATATGGATCCCTCATCATAGAGATCCAGAGGATGGAATTTTGTATCTTATAGAGAAGTGCTGTTGGTTTTTTGGTGTATATTCATAGTGTTGGGTGATCTAAGCTTTTCTTGAGGTGAAGAAGGGCTTCCTAGATGGAGGGTGATGCTGGGTCAGAGCACATGGTTGTAATCCTCTTGCTACTTTTTATTTTAATAAAGCTATTCTTGTTTCCTTCCATATTCTTGTGTACTTGTTTATATATGCATGTATATGGTTAATACACATCTGATGTTGTATTATTTATGAATTTAGATCCTTGTTTCTTACATGGTAGTATGTTGCTATGATTCCACAGGTTCTTTTGAAGCTGGGTAGACAAAGAAGAAGCGACAAAGCTCTATCAGGAAGGAGAGGAAATCAAACGCCAGTATGGTCGCCATTTTGTTATCCGGGAATAGTGTCCACTTGGATGCTGCTATTCCCAATAAGATGGTTGGCTATCTTAGAAACAAACAATCAAAGTCTATTGTTGTTTTCTTTTATAAAAATAGAGGAGAGGAGAACCAAGAAGACCAACCTGAGTCTTGCATTTGATTTCCTCTCCTTCTTGATAGAGTTTCGCCGCTTCTTCTTTGTCTGCCCAGCTTCAAAAGAACCTGTGGAATCAAAGCAACATACTACTATGCAAGAAACAAGGATCTAAATTCATAAATAATACAGGATCATATGTGTATTAACCATATACATGCATATATAAACATACACAAGAATATGGAAGGAAACAAGAATAACTTTATTCAGATGAAAAGTGGCAAGAGGATTACAACCATGTGCTCTAACCTAGCATCATCCCCTAGCCAAGAAGCCCTTCTTCACCTCAAACAAAGCTTAGATCACCCAACACTGTGAATGTACACCAGAAAACCAACAACACTTCTCTATAAGATACAAAATTCCAACCCCTGGATCTCTATGATGAAGGATCCATATATATATGATTACAGAGAGGTGAGTCATCTTCTGGGATCTTGATTAGTGTCCTCTCTCTGATAGTTCATGCTTCCACTTGGAGAATGATGATCTTTTACTCATCCCTGGTCAAAAATAGAGAGGCAAGTGTTAGAGGGGAAGCTTCTGGAAGATTCCATGGTCTTCCACCTCGCATTTTGGTCCCTGCCATTTGTCCATTCCTGACCATCGCACCCTACAGAGGAGAAAATTAGTATGCATCACGCCTTGTACATTGGGAAGGTGATATGCATCACACCCCCTACATTGAGCTTTTAGTATGGTCCAGTTTTGACCATTTATGTGCAGTTCTCAGTGGAGAACTTCTGGGAGATGATGTAATCAATTGACCTTGTTCCTTTAGGTAGTGAAGCAACACTTTTAGGGACTTAGGAGCTCTCAGTTTATGGACATTCATGATTGGGGTTGAAGTTCCCAAAAATGTCTATAACAGTTGCCCCCTAAAGCATGAGGTCGTTACTCCTTCTGATGTCGGGTGAAATTCAGCTACTGTGCCCAGATCATGTAAAGCAACAACGTCCTCTTCTTCATGCTCGCGTTCTTGCCATGTAACAACCATTTTGCTCTGATGAATCTCTGAAAAACAAATAGGGGAAGAGTCAGGATCTTCATTTGGTGAAAACAGGCAAAAATTTCTTGAGTAAACTATGCAAAAACTTTCCTCGCTGCATCCATCGCACCCCGACAAGTGTACTAGGAGCGATGCATACTGACTAGTCAGTGGAAAGATTAGTATGCATCACACCTTTCGACTAAGGAAGGGTGCGATGGTCCCAGGGCAAATTTTTCAAACCCTAGGGGCTCAACAGGACAAGTAAACAAGCTCAGAATCCAAAATGAAAGGCATGAAATGAAAGAGCACAAGTTTAGCTCTTACCTAGTCCAAACGGCGTCGAGAATCGTCCACAAAATATCCCAGAATCCATTGGTGAAAATCAAGGGGGAAAAGCACCTCCAGAGCTTCAACAAACCAAATTCAAATGAAATGGTAAAATGAGAGGTAAAAGTCACTTTTAATTTACTATGCATGTAATTCAAGTAAAATATTAGTGTTTTTAACTCATTTATCAAGCATATGTTTTCGTTTCCAATTGGTTTGATGAAGCAAATGAACAGGTAGTACAATCTTTGAAAGAACGAAATGCTAAGAGTGAATAAAAAACTCAATAACCATCATCGCGAGCAATGTTGTCGCAGAGTTCAAGCTCATTAAAAAATAAACATAAGTCATGAGCAAATGTTTCCCCCAGCATTTAAGCTCATTAAAAAATGAACCAGTAAATAACCATTGTGAATGCCTTATCACCAGCTTTTGAGCCTTGGTCGTGTTCTCGCCATCACCTCCACTCTGTTTTTAGCCAATCATTAACCCCCATATGATTTACCCCTTCGAGGAACATCTGCGAAGAGTGATTCTATTAGCCATCCTTGTGACACTGCTGTGATTGGAAAATTCCAAATCTTACCTGGAATCAGTTGCTACCCGAAACTATCACTCGTTCCTCGAAAATGAGTCTTCTTTAAGCTCTTTTCACTTGACTCGTAAAATATGAAAAGATTGCCGAGCAATTGGCCTATTTGGCTCCTTAAAGGCATCGGAAGTGCTATCCCTCCTCTAGATTTTAATATTTTTGGACCTGAGGGATTATTAGACAAAAAGATCGAGTGCTTGTCTTGTTCGGCTCGTTAAAACTATCGAAAATTCATCCCTTTTGTATTATTTTATGCTTTTTTGGACTTAAGGGATTATACAACAAAAAGGAATCTTTGGAGTCTCCTTTCCGTTTCTTTTAGACTCTATAAAATTGAAAGTGACTGAGTTATCTTTGTCGTTAAACTCATTAAAACCAGGAATAGTGTCCATTTGGATGTTTCTATTCGCACTAAGATGGGTGGCTATCTTAGAAAAAAACAATCAAAGTCTACTGTTGTTTTCTTTTATGAAAATAGACGAGAGGAGAACCAAGAAGACCAACCTATCGCAGGAAGGAAGTTCATCAGAGTCATATCCGGCCATCTATTCGGTCCCACCACCTAGCAACCTAGTCATTTCCTTCGACTGGAATCTACTAGGCAGACCCTGTTTACTCACCAGTACCATTCATAATTATTGTACAAGCTTACAGAATGGTCATTGTTGGTACCATCATTGATGAAGGGGCTTCTGTGACTATCCTTTCCTCAACTTCTTGGAAAGCGCTTGGTTCGTCATCAATTTTGCCTGAAATGAGAAATTTGATAGGCTTTGACAAGGGAACCAGTCAACCTTTAGGGACCCTTCCAAATGTGCCCATTACTTTGAGAAGGAAAAGTTTTCACATGAATGTTATAGTAGTTCAAGGACCTTTATATTATAATCTACTCCTTGGATGCGACTATATTTATTGCATGGGAGCCATCGTCTCCTCACTCTTTAGAGTAATGTGTTTTCCGCACGAAGGCAGAATAATCAAGCTCGTGGACCAAATGTCATTCCCTGGATCACACATCGTAAATAGTCAAATTCCATACCTAAATGGTCTTTTCACATAAGAAATGTCTCATCGATCTCCATTCCGTCCACCTGATGAGCGCGAGTGATTCAGGAAGGTGTGACTGAAACCCAGGGGGCATGCACCCTGGTCTGTTTCGGCAGGAAAACCTTAGGTATAGAGTGGATTTCCGCGAGGGATATATGACTAGTCTGGCAAACCCATCCTCACAAGAAAATGGGAACATATTGGAATAAGATACCTTCATTAAAGTTATGTGAGTGGAATGCATCTGTGCCATTCACCTTTGTCTGTTTCGATAGACATCGCCGAGGAAGCATTTTGTCTGCTACACGGACAAAAATTTCTTGGTAACCTGGAAATTTTTCACTATACTCTGGGGCATGCAAACCTTTCCGCATGCAATTCCATAAACTGAGGGAATCATGGGGTTGTAATCTGATAAAATGGTAGTTTTCCTGAAGAGGACGTAGTGTCGAAATCTCTGTATTGCTTGAATAGCTGCGAGAGCAAGCTTTTCAATGTAGGAGTATTTCATTTCCGTATCATTTAAGTTTCGGCTTAAATAATATATAGGATGTTCAATTCCATTGTCTTCTTGAACTAAAACCATTGCTATGGTTGTATTTGCTGCAGCCAGATATAGGTTAAAGTCTTTTTGATAATCAGGAGCATACATTAATGACACTTGTATTAGAGATTTCTTTAAAGCATCAAAGGAGGCTTGCACGAACTGGTCCCAAACGAGGGGTACTTCCTTTTTCAAAAGACGAGTATAACCTTTAGCTAGTTCGGCATAATTTGGAATGAACCTCCTGAGGAAATTTGATTTCCCTTGGAGTTTCTGAATCTGAAGCAGGTTTGAAGGTGGAGGAAAATCGATGATTGCCTGAACCTCGCAAGGGTTGAGACGAATCCCATCCTTTGAGATGACGAAGCCAAGTAAACAACCAAAACTGACACAAAACACACATTTGTGCATTATGATTCATATCTTGTAGTGTCAACAACGTAGAAATATTGCTCTCAAATGGCGTGGATGATCGGCCCGCTTTCGCGAATGAGCTGGGAGATCATCGAGATAAGGTTGAACGTTGTTTTTGATGTCATGGTAAGCATAGTTCATTGCTCTCTGAAAATTTTCCCCTGTTTTCTTCAAACCAAAGGGTAGCCTGCGATATGCGAATGTGCCCCACAGACAAATGAATGGAGTCTTTGACTAGTCCTGTGGGCAGATATTTATTTGATTATACCTAGAAAACCCATCCATAAATGAAAATATTTCGCATCTGGTGCATTCATCAATTATCTGGTCGATAAAGGGTGTAGGATAGTTGTCCTTCGGATAAGCTTGATTTACATCCCTGTAATCGATGCACACTCTAATCGTTCCTTGTTTTTGCATCACAGAAGCAATATTCGATACCCAATCGGTTAGAGGAACGGGGTAAATGAAACCAGCATGGAGGAGTTTTTCAACTTTCGCCTTGATGGCAACGGCTTTCTTGGGGTGCACCTGCCTTAGCCGCTGTCGTACCGGTTTGACATCTGGATACATCTTAATTTCATGTTCAACTATGCTTGAGTCGATACCTGGCATTTCATCATATGACCAAGCAAAGACATCTCTAAACTCGTGAAAGAGAGCGGTATATATTTCCAGTTCGAAAGAAGAGCAAGATTTTCCAACATGAATATTCTCTACAACATCTGTTTTGGTTGAGATATTTATGGCAGCAGTCTCTTCGATATTGGATAGGTTTCTCTTGTAATCCACTGTATTTACAGTATTCGTCTGAAAGTCAAATACTAAAGGATGGTGTAGGTCGCTGGAATTATCTTCTTTCCAATTCAGAATATCGGAACGATGGTGGTAATCTTCCCATGGTGCCCCATCAACCATCATTGATTGAATGATTCCTTCCTCTCTATAGTGTACTTGTGACCAAGGATCTGAAGGGATGCCATATTCCTTACACCTATCTATCCAAACGCTCGAGGAGCATTTACGCGGGTTTGCCTCCCATGCTGAGAACATTGATTGCTATAATATTTCCAGCGGGGTTAGAGGCAAAACTTGCGAATGATCCATTTTTATATCGTTTTCTTACATCTTTTGAATGGAAGATATTATATTGCAGGTTCCTACATTAGCCACTTCCGCCAAATTCGTAGGAGGCGGTAGGGTAAAAGTTCCCATTAACATAGGGTCTTTTAGTAGGCCTACTCCAATATTTTGAAGCATGCTAAGGTTTCCATGGATCATCAGAACGCTTCCCGTAACTTGTGAACTATTGGGGAGAAAAGTTTGTTGGTCGATGATTGTAATTCCTCCTTGCGAAGGAAATGCAATTTTCCTAAAGTAGGTCGACACAATAGATGCCATGGCATATATCCAGGGTCTTCCCAGTAGGATGTTGTAATCAAGATTCTCGTCGATGACTTCAACATTGATTTCTACTGTTTTGCCCCCGAGTTCTACTTGCAAGTTACTTAGTATCCCATATGGGGTGTATGTTCGTCCATCAAATGCTTTCAATGTCGTTGATGATCATGACAAGGAAAGAGACCCTAGAGTTTTCCAGCAACTCATCGACATGATACATGTGGATACCCCCTCATCAATAATTGTTCTATGAACAGTTTTGTTGAGGGCTTTCACTTAATGAGGAAAGCTAGTTGAGTTGGTAATTAAGGGTCATATCCTTTATGATTAAAGATACAAGATTGTAATCCGTTGGGTCAATCCCACCTATTGTTGATAATCAAGCCTGCTTTTGGGAGGGGAAATTTTGCAGTACCTCAAGAGTCAACATCACGGATGGCGATTGTGCTAAATCCTCCACTATATTATAGTGTTGTGCTGCTTGGGCATGAGGAGTAAATGTCGCTTTGTGTACTACTCCCTTTGGCGGTTTTATTGTTAATTCAAGAATGATGGGTGGAACGACTTCTGTTGAAGTCGTTGTTGAACTACTAGGTTGATCTTTATCCTTGTTGTTCAACATCTGTGGATTCCCATAATCTTTACTTGTCGTTATTAGAGCATCATTCAGTTGCTTCGAGACTGACAACATTAGCACTTGGGACGGGGAAGCATTTTCGCTAGAAACCAGATTTGTTCCTGGGTTTGGAAACGGATCAGTCAGTAGAGCCGAGGTTTTTGAACTTTTGAAGAATTTTCTAAGTTCTTCTTTATATGGACATTCTCTGGCCCAGTGATCCTCATCACATATACTGCATGGATTTTTTGGTTTCGCATTCCCAGAAGGGTTCGTAGAAGATTTTCTAGGAGATGAGTCTCCCTGGTTTTTCTTCTTCCCTTGTTTTTTCTTCTTGCCTCCCGGTTGCTTGGTTTCTTTGCCTTTGTCTGTTGACATGACATTTACTTCCGAGGCTAGAAGTTCCTCATTTTCATCTTGACTCGAAACCGTGCGGGCCTTTTTCGATGTGGCCTTCGCAGTTTTAGTGCTTGTCGTACCTATCACACTATTGTTGGCATGAGAGTCTTTGTTTGATCTAGGAGGTGGAGGAGTGGAGAATTCTGGTCTAGGAGCATCAGGGATCTTATCGTAGAGTGTGCCAGACTAAGTATAGATCAAGTCTAGATATTGTGCACAAGCAATAACTTGCTCTTTAGTGACGACTCCTCCCTTTGCCACATCTTCTGTAATAGTGGGTAAATGTGACTTAGTAAACCATTCATCCAATAGCTGATCAGGAACATATGTTTTTACCATTCTACGATGACGTCACCACTCATGAATATGATCAGATATGTGAGTGGCTGTCGTTTGTTTGAAATTGGTAAGCAGCTCAGCTCCTGTTTTGTACCTGATAGGTAACTGAAAATGGGTTAAAAAGGTTGTGGCTAGGGTACTGAAGTTATCAAACGAAGCTCTAGGCAGTTCGATATACCACTTTGTTGCCAGACCAGTTAACGTGCGCTGAAAGAGGGGAAGCCGAATCGAATCATCATTGAGAGTGTTTGACGAACACCATAGATGAAAGGTAATCACATGATTCGATGGGTCTTCACCCGGATTTCCATTAAATTTAGGAATATCCGACGGAAGTTTATGCGGATTCGCTGGCCACCAAGGGGCATAGGTAGTTGGATCGTTTGTTAGTCTACTTAGATCCGGTAACTCTAAAGTTGCAACAAAAGGCAACTATTGATTCAGGCTTGGTTGAGCATACCCAGGATAATATGGAATCATTTGAGCAGTCGGTCTTTTCATAGCAGCATAATGCATTTGATGTTGGTAACTTTGATAAGGTTGATGGCCACAACCATTATGATATGGTTGATACGGCTGCCCATTACTTGTAAAGACTTGTTGCTCATATCCTTGGTAAACCTGCTGGAATTGCGGTTGTTGGTATTGCACCAGCCATGGTTGTGAAGGCATGGACTGTTGTCTAGTACTGACTGTTTGACCAAGATGGGGATTAGCATTCCCCGTTTGAACCTGTGCCATTCCACTAGTTGGTGATTGTGGTTGTGTCGGAGGTACAAGAGATTGTTGTATTGCAACCTACAAAACTTGAGGTTGGCATGCAACTGGTGACACTTGTACTTGCGATACTGCCACAATAGCCGGCGTAGTGGGAATGTTTGTCATAGGTGAACTTTGTTGTATTGAGCATACAACTCTCGGTTGTTGAGACAGGATTGGTACCCAACCGCTAGTTGTGATTCCAGCATAACCCAAATTTTGTTGCGAACTCACGCATGGTTGTCCTTCCGAGGAAGACAATGAAAGGGTATACGGCCCTCCATATGATGGTAATTCAGTGCTCAAAGGAATAATTTTCCTTTGGGGACTGGTTTGCCCAAATTGACCTTGTGACAGATCAACTTGTCGAGACTCAACGTAAGAGATTCCAGATATAATTCCAGACGAACAAACGGGAACAATCCATACTGTCGAAATAGTCCCTAGATGGACTCCATCCAGTGATTGAAAACTAGTTGGGACAGATGGCACGCCGACAAACATTGTCAGAATAGCAGAAGGAACTTCCACTGTTGTCGTGTCGGGTGACATAGTCCTTGATGTTGACGGTTGTTCAGACATATTAAGCCTATCCAAAAGATTTCTCAGCGATTCTTTAGGAACTTCCGAGGGTGGGTGAATATTTTGTGAATAAGAAGGATATAGGGCGGTCCCAGCTCCAAGTTGCGGTGGAGTGCTAGACGGAGGATCTTCCACAATCCCTTCTATGGAAATCAATCCAGGAGGAAGAGGAAAACCGTCAGGTCGGTAAAATATTTCTGGTGCCGAAGAAGATGTAAGTTCTGCAGCAGCAGATGGTTTGGGAGTAACACCTTCCAAATCGGCTGTAGACGGAGCAGGTTTAGGAATAGAAGCATTAACCGTCACACTAGGATTAGTTGTAATGTCCTTTTGCTGTTGCGGAATTTCTTCTGTAGAGGCAGAGATTCCAGAAATGTTCGGAGTAACCGGAGTCTCTGAGGATGTTGGAGTGCTTGCTCAAACCAACCTAGGGGACTTTGATCCAGTTAAACGAGTTTGCTTCATCCGGAATGGTTTCGCTTCTGGAGTCAACGACGGTTGACTCGTGAGTGTCCGCGAACGATGGGGTTTTGATTGACTTTCTTCCACGATTGTGAATTACTTGATCAACTCAAAATGAAAAGGGAAAAATGTTTTTTTAATTAAATGAATTTTAGACACTTTGACACAACTTGTTTTTTCAATTTTAAAGAGTCGAGAAAAAACAAAAGATGACTCTAGTTGCCTTCGATTTTTATTGAGCCTGAAGTGACAAGCACTTAGAGGACCTTTTCCTTTAAGGAGTCTGAAAAGGAGCAAAATGGAGTTCTATGGAGATCTAGGCAGAGAGGATTACCAAACCAATCGTAAAACTTCAGAATACTTTTTACGATACGACAGTAAATCTTCCGGAATGCTGTGTTCGGTGCATTGCGATTGATAGGGCGGTAGACATGGCTTCCTAAGGATATAGGATGCAACCTATTGTGGTATCCAAATATATACTCGACGGTACGTGGGAGCACAAGTCCGTACTGGCACTTGCCGTCTCAGAGTGGAGGAATCACCCAACCAACACTGAAAGCAACAGTTACCAGGTTTTACGACGCCGGAATACATCTCTAGCCTAGACCTATAGATGTTGTGCGTTAAGTTCCAAAGCGTTTTTAGATTCATTGAATTTATTTTAAGTTGATCTTGCGTAATAGTTTTCCGTTCAGGTTCACCACGTGATGTATATATAATTCCTAAAATGCAGTCTAAGATGAAAAACAAACGTTTGATCTTCTTTCAGTAATGAAAATCCTTGCTACTAAAGGGAAGAAAGTCAAGAACCTTTTCTTCACAGAGCACAGAGCACACGCTAAATGCACAATCCTAAATCAAGCCAAGCAACCAAAATGCAAATGCACATGCATGTATTTGTTTTCAGCCTTATTAATGTGTGATTGACATTAAGAAAGCTATGTGCAAAACTGAATTACTTTTAAAGCGACAGTACTCAACAAAATTCTTTTTCAAAACGAAGTGAAAGCAAGAGAGACACTTTGCGATTTTGAAATGGAAATTGCTTTTCGACACTTTAAAACCACTAATTCAAATCCTATGCAATAGTAACTGTATAATCGACTATCAAAAACAAAGGGATTGCTTTCTAAAACTAAAAATGACAGCTACGACACTTTCATATCTAGAGATGACAGTTCGACTATGCTACTTTTTGCAAAAGAGAACTCAAAACGACGCACAGTTCATAAAAACATTTATATTTCCTTGCACTAAGGAGGTGGAATAATGCAAGAGAAGGGGGTTTTCACAGAAGTACACTGACTACAGATAACAAAACTCTTGAATAAGACTGAAAACAGTGAGAAAAATCCATAGTCGGAGATTAAAGTTAACCCTCCCTGACCATTGCACCTGTTACACAGTGAACTCAGTATGTAGCCCACCTACTGCACTTGGGAAGTGCGATGCATACAGACTGGCTTGAAGGCAGGGTGCAATGGCAGCAGTGCGAGACTTTGAATGGGATTTCACTCACAGTTTGCAATCTAGTTCAGGCGTTTAGGCCAAATAAGTAAAGATCAGTGTATGTAAAACATAGGGGTGATCTAAGAGGTTACTAGAGCCACCACTTAGGGCAATTAGATTGCTTGCAGATCTATTGTTTAATTCATAAACAAAACACGGAGGTAGACTGAAGCAACATTGATCTACTTTGCATTTGTATAAAAAATGTAGTTAGAAGGCTAGCTGGCTTGACTTCAGGCTCCGTCTGTAAGTTTATCAAAGAAACAAGGATAGATAGGCTAACAAGTAATCTAGTCGCTCACCAGCGGAGTCGCCATTTTGTTATTCAGGAATAGTGTCCACTCAGATGGTACTATTCCCACTAAGATGGGTGGCTATCTTAGAAACAAACAATCAAAGTCTATTGTTGTTTTCTTTTATGAAAATGGACGAGAGGAGAACCAAGAAGACCAACCTGAGTCTTGCGTTTAATTTCCTCTCCTTCTTGATAGAGTTTCACAGCTTCTTCTTTGTCTGCCCAACTTCAAAAGAACCCATGGAATCACAGCAACATACTACTATGCAAGAAACAAGTATCTAAATTCATAAATAATACAGGATCAGATGTGTATTAACCATATACATGCATATATAAATGTACACAAGAATATGGAAGGAAACAAGAATAGCTTTATTCAGATGAAAAGTAGCAAGAGGATTACAACCATGTTCTCTGACCCAGCATTATCTTCCAGCCAAGAAACCCTTCTTCACCTCAAGCAAAGATTAGATCACCCAACACGGTGAATGTACACCAGAAAACCAACAACACTTCTCTATAAGATACAATATTCCATCCTCCGAATCTCTATGATGAGGGGTCCATATATAGATTATTACAGAGAGGTAAGTCATCTTCTGGGATCTTGATTAGTGTCCTCTCTTTGATAGTTCATGATTCCACTTGGAGAATGATGATCTCTTACTCATCCCTGGTCGAAAATGGAGAGGCAAGTGTCAGAGGAGAAGCTTCTGGAAGATTCCATGATCTTCCACCTCGCATTTTGGTCCCTTCCATTTGTCCATTCCCGGCCATCGCACCCTACAGAGGAGAAAATCAGTATGCATCATGCCTTGTACACTGGGAAGGTGATATGCATCGCACCCCCTGCATTGAGCTTTCATTATGGTCCAGTTTTGATTATGTATGAGCAATTTTCAGTGGAGAACTTCTAGGAGATGATGTAATCAGTTGACCTTGTTCCTTTAAGTAGTGAAGCAACACTTTTAGGGACTTAGGAGCCCTCAATTTATGGACATTTATGATTGGGGTTGAAGTCCCCATAAATTTCTATAACACTAGCTGATATGTTAACTAGTACATAGGTGCCAGCCTACAAAAGGCTACAACCTTCTCTTTTCCTCCAGGGACCACGTTTCATAAATTTTCATACTGGATCCATCATTCAATCATCAAATATATTTGAATCAACCAATCTCCTTTTCACAACTGAACCAATCAACCACTTTGATTACCCTTCAATCTGATCTTTCAGAATGTTGTAACCAGAATACAGTAACCAGAACCCAAGCTAGAACCCAGAATACTGCAACAGCAAACAGAAGCAGCTAAAACATATTTTACAAGGTATACACTACTTCCCTGTGTCGAACTATGTGCCTACACACTTTTCTCAAGGCTAACCTGCGTACAGATTTGTAAATCAAATTTAAGATGTATACGTTGTTTTGATATGCAGAACCAACGTGTATACATGCCTTTTCTAAAGTGAACCTGCGTATAGATCTATAAATGATGATTTAAAATATTACAATAATTCTAGACTTCAGTTATACCCAGATCATCATATTTATAGACTACAACATGCGCCAATTATTCAGATAAATGATCAAACCACATAAAGATACTTCACTTCAAGCCTTAAGGTCTTGACCCATCATTAGATCTTATCTTTCATCAAGCGCTAAGGTTCATCCTTGGTTCAGATCCAACTATGCACCATAACCAAATAACCTGTACACTAGATCTTGATCATCATCAGATATTCAATGCTTGAGTGCTTTTGGCCTAATGATCTTCTTCTCCTTATATAGTGTTAGGCCTTTCTCAATACCATGGTCCAAAACCACTTAAGTTCAATACCTTAGACCAAATACCTGGGATCAATACTTTGGACTAGATACTTAGGAACAATACCATCGATCAAAATACCATGGACCAAAACTTATATTTCCAGCATGTACGCGCCTTTCCTTCTGTGAAACTACGTGTGTACATTATACGCACCTTTTGGTCTATTAACCCATGTGTATACACTACTTTGTCAAGGTGAACCTATGTATACTTTTCTTTCCTCATTCTGTGAAGTTTGATCTGTAACTCTGAGTTGTTAACCTTCTAAACTGTGATCTATCATCTGAGTGAGTTGCCATCAAGTACAATACCTGTGTCAAATCTGATTCATAATGCCAACAAAGTCTGCTGACTTGAAAATGTTACAATAAACCCTTAGGTTTTGGATCAGTACGACCATAGAAAGTTCAGCGATCCACCCTCTATACTTCAAATTGTGAAGTATTTATACAAAAACTATTACAAAATATCCTAAAAATAATTTAGGGATTATTCAAGGAAAATGAAATATCTTCATGCACGAAGATAGAGACAACTATTTAACTAATGCAAGTTGTCCTTGTTTATTTGGATTTGTTGTTTGTTGTTTTGATCTTTTGTTGATTTCTCTCTTTTGATGTTGCTCTACACTGGCTGTTCCTTTACTCTGACTTTGAATTTTGAACTCTGTCTCTCATTCGATGCTCTTTGACTTAGCTGATCTGTTACTCTTTACTATTTTACCTTGACTACTCTTGATTACTTTGTTTTCACTGTTTTACCTTTCATTTTTACAATAAATCATTCAACTTTTCCCAAGTCTCTGCATCTAGTAATTTGATCTTTACCATTCTTCTGAAGATTTCATTAGCCTCTATGTATTTGGAAAATGTAGGTTTTTTGATAAAGAGATATTTTACCTCACGTTGGAGGTAAAAGATATTCTCAAAAGTCTGATATAGCACTCCTTGTTGGAATCCATTTCATGGCTGAACTATTTTCTTGTTCCTTTGCCACTTCTATGATTTTCTTATCATAGTCCTCATGCCTCATCAAACTGTCATTAATGACCAATGGATTTCATAGGCCTTTCTGTCTCAAAATATCGAAGTTCACCATAAATCTAGTTATTGCTAGCTCCATGCTTTGACACTTGCCTTCAAGTTGTACCATCGAGTTCCTCTTGGTGATTACGTTTTTCACTTCTAGAATTGTTTTAGGCCTATCACTTATGCCAATCTCTTCCAATTCCTATTTGTTCTTGGAATTAAGAAACTTAATGATTTCATTGGCCTCCTCTGGCTTGTTAACAAGTTCTTCTTTAAATTTTTGGATAGCTTCAGTTGCTTCTTTGTTTAAATCCTTCTGCTCAAATATGACTTGGATGGATGGCCAAATATCATTAATAGAGTTAATGATATTGGCCCACAACTGTTGCTTTCCTTAGGCAAGTGGTTCTTTCAATGTAAAATCTTTCTCTAACTTTTGTATTCTCTCAGTCAATCTGTTTGACTTTTGTGTTTCATCCTTCTACATGATTTGAACTAGCTTCTTTTCATCCTCTAGACCTTTTATTTGACCTTTAAGTCTATTTATTTCATTTGTTTGGATGGACATATCCTGCATAGATTTGATTAATTTACCTGCTTCATCACTGGGATGAGTTGCTGCTATTGTTGAATCTATTGTTGGTGTGGTGGCTGATGTAGATAGAAGTGTTGTAGCTATTGGAACTGTTGTGGTTGCTGAAGTTGCTAGAGTGGAAGGAACTATTGTAGTAATTGTAGGAATAGTAGTGACAATCATTGCTTCCACGCTAGCCTTTTTCTCCTGTACTAACTTATCCATCTCATTTTCCATTTTTCTTAATTGATCAGTTAACTAAAGAATGAGGTTCATCATCTGATCTCTTTGGTTTTGATTCTCTAAAACTTCCTTCGTATGTGGATGTTCAGTAGGAGGCAAGTTAAGTTGTTTCTTCAATGTAGCAATGTCTAAATTCTTTTTCTTAATGAGTTCTTCTTCACCTTTTACATTCTTTGGATAATATCCCATTTCAACGAAGAAATCTTCAAGGGATTTAATTTTTCTATCTTTAGACTGTGAGGATGCTTTTTCTAGTTTCAATTGTACTTTTACAATTTCCAAAGAATGTTGAAGCTTTTGGGAACTCATAGCTTTGTCAGTCAAAGTTGAGTACAACATTTCTCTTGCTTGTTTATGAAATTCAATTTGTTCTAGAGGATGAACATCTTTGGCTGAAATATCATAATCTTTCTTTTTGTAATCTGCTGCTGACTTAGGATGTTGTAATGTGGGATGCAAAAAGGTCACCTGCGTTTTTCCTGTCTTGTAATCAAATGCACAAAGCAATATGTTGTGGCTGCTATGAGTCTACTTCAAGTACTATGAATATATTTCAGCTTTTATTTCTTCATTCTTGGCCTTAATGTCCTTGTATCTTTCTTTGATGTCTCTTTCCCTGTCCATTGGTTCATTGATGAAGAGAATTCAACACTATGTTGCTTCCGGATGATCTAAGCACTATAAGTTGAAGGATGATGAGTTTCCTTTGAAACTGGTGGGGGTGCATTTTCTTTAATCACAGTGTCTGTATCAATGATCTCAATTGTATCAATTTCTTCTTGCTCGTCTACTAGATTCAACTTTGTTCTTTTTCTATACATAATTTCAAATTTGTTTTTTGTTGTCTCTTTGTTTGAGCAAGAAGCTTCTTCTCTAGTCCTTTTTACATTTATGTCCTATAGGGTTGGAGTATGTAGAATGGAACTAGTATCTATCTGATCCTCCATATCCAATAAGGTGTTTTCCAACCACTTTGACTGGTTGGCATATCTTTCAATCTCTGGCCCGGACTCATGCATAAAAGGGCTCAATTTAAATTTCAGCCTCAGTTTGTTTATGACACCCAAAGGGTCATACTACCATTTAAAACTATCACTGGACTTCATCTCCTGTAAACATGTCTCTGCTTCCTCCCCAACCTCCCTATTATTGCAGATAAAAGGACCAAGTTGGTTCTTGATTTTAAACTGTATTTTCTTCCTGGCTGATAGAAAATTAAAATCATCTAAATTTATGATTTTCATGATATATTCTAGTGAAAATATCCTCATGGGAGATATTTGGGCAACTTATATGGAGTGAGTTGACATCCATATACCTTAATTTCAGCGTGGTTCTAGTATAAATACCAACTCTTATTCTGATTTTTTTTTACAACTGTAAAACTTTCTTTATTTCATCCTTGAACCTTGGTTGATTGCTATTTCTTAGCATGTTAACCATTGGGTGAACAAATGAATCAATGAACTCCTTGTAGCTGAAAGCAGTGGAATATTTTTGGATTAAGGGTGTCCAAAAGATAACAAGTCTAGGATGACCCTTAGTGTCCAATTTTTGGATGTTAACTATAAACCTTTATGACTGGAAGTATAGAAACATATGGAATAATAATGAATAGTATTTGAACACTCTTTCATCTAGCAATCTGATCAATTCATCATGGATTATGCCTGCTAGGAATTGGGCAAAATTGAAAACTGCAGCTGGAGGCTTGCCTGGGAAAAAAATAGAAAAGAAACCGACTATAGGCTCATCTACATGTTCATCAGTGTTATATCCTAGAATACAGGACAACATGGTTATAATATGTTTGTCTCAGAGAAAATAGTGGAAGAATATGGAGGGTTGTCTGCAAGAACTTGGACCTTTCCTAGGAGGAAAGTCTGAAAAATTTGGGATCTCTTAGGAAGGTCTAGCTTTAAGTACAGATCAAGTAGGTTTTCAATAGAAAACGAGGCTTCATTAGGCTTTGGCTGGATCTGCAACATTTCATTTATTGATCCTGCAGTGATTGTGAACAAAATTTGCTGGTTAGGAGAGATTATGGCTCTTTGACTTGGGATATAATAGAGTTGGCATAGGTGGATTATTTTAGGGAACTGGTATACCCGTGGGAACAAGTATTTGGGTAAATTGACTCCCATAGATCAATATCATCATTCTAGTTGAGTAATTTGTCTTTAATCCAGCAGTGGAGTTTTAACAGATTGCTAGGGGAGGTTGTATCTTTGATATGGAAATATCTATTGGCCAATGGGAGGTGGCCAATATCTAGGTGAGGAGTTTGTAGGGGTTTTGCTTCCATAATTATTTGGGAAGCCATAGATTTGTTTATTTTATTCAATTTATCACTATCTGGCTTAAAACGTAGGTTGAGGACCTCTAAATAGTGTGAAAAGATGAATACACTCTGTAGAACGGGTTTTGGATGCATAGTGGCTTTCTTTAGGTTGGCAAGGCTTTTAATTGGTTTAATTGATTAACCTATTAAAATTGCTATGCAAAGCTTTAAGTACAGGCCCTTGACACTTCCGAAATACCTGGAAAATGAAGCTTTCTTATGCAGAAGGGCTCTGTGGGAGCAACAGAGGTTTTGTGTGGCTTCCATGGTATTTATGTTGCTTCAAATCAGAGTCTGCAATGTCTTTTGGTAGTAAAGTTTGAATTGTGGTTGTAAAACGGCTCAAAATAGTTCAGGAGATCTTTTGGCACTTTGGAATAGGTCGACAAAGGTTCTTTGCAACAGAATAATAGTGAAAAGATTGGAAAGGGCAACTTTTTGGTTCTTAACCAATAGTTGTTAATCTTTGGGCGCAGGGTTAAGTTTGAATAGCAGACGGTTTCATTTGATGCGAGGAGGCGGTATTATGGTTTATCACACCACTTTTGAGCGATAGGGTGGTTTTTTTTTGGAGGATGCGATATAACATGGGGATGCCATGTAGAAAAAAGGTGAGCGAGCAAAGCCGCTAATCTCGCGTGCCTTTGGGATGTTAAAGATCGGACTTCGGAGCGCGCGATATGGAATGTGGGCCGTTGGATCCAGAGGTGGTTGATCGAAGGGTTATCACGTGGTAGAGTTGTGAGCGATGAGTCAAGGACTTGATTGGCGGGGCTCAGGGATAAGTGATGTGGTAGGTATTAATTTTATAGAAAGGTTTTGTGAGGGCTGGGGAGTTATGAATTGTGGGGCTTGAATTTAATTAAAATAAGTCTTCAATTAAAATTTATCAGGAAGATTTAGTAAAGGGGAAGGGGATTTTGAAAGGAATAAAGGTTTTTAGGAGGGGAAAAATATTACGGAATGAAAAGAAATGAAGGGAAATTAATAAATTAGACATGTAGGGGTTTAGTGAAATGAGGGGAATTTAGTGAATGAGCTTTAATATTTAGGCCTAAAATTATATAGAACTTTTAGAGTAAATACCCAAAGTAATATATGACTTTCGCGAATGTCCTCTTTCTTTGATATTCCTCCTGCATGTTCGAGCCTAGACTGACCTTAGGCTGAAGGGAGACAATACTAAGATAACCACAAACCAAGATTAACCTAGTAGCTAGCCCTACCAAGTCAGGAGAGGGCTCTCTCCTTGTCAATCTCACTTGAGATGACTTAATCAAATATTGATTTTAGGCTAGGTATAGTAATTTTAGGGTTTTTTTTTTTTATTTTGATGGTTTTGTTGCTTTATCGAATGGAGCAGTCAGCTTTGGGTCCGAGAAATCAAGTCAGGAATGTAGGGTGTTCTATGGGGCAAGGTAGGTAGGTGTTTAAACACTTGTAATTGAGTGAGATGGAAAGTATAAGACTAATGAGGAGTTGAGGAGGGCATGCAGAGATCATGTATCCTCTTCAAACTATAGAAAACATCAAAAACTAAATGTATTCCCAAGGCAGAGCATTGTCACCAATTTATTCTACCTATCTATCCTGATTTCATTTAGTTTAGAAGAACGAATTAGATTTTTCACACATAACACATGAGAAAAACTAATTACAGAAGGAGAAACTATGCAAAAACAAATTATCACAAGAATCCCACAAAAATAGCTACAAATCCTAGTTTATTTCCTTGCCAAATTGCTGTAGAGATGTACAATGTAGCTCAAGAGCATCCAAGAGAGTCCAACCTTTGCTAATGACTGAAAAATACATAATATAGACATCAAAACCACCTATGCTAGCCATAAGGAGTCGAATCCAAGAGATAAGGGACTGTTTCAACCATATCTAAACTAGGAACAAGAATATAGGCAGTGGAACAACTTGCCTCTAAAACCATGGAAACTGATTGATTGACCCCCCAAACCACCTCAAAATGATGAATATATCATATAAGGTCATTTTAAAATTACATTTACATAGCATAGCATCATTTACAATCATAAATTCATCCAAGATGAGAGAAAAAGTCAAGTTGTAGAAAAACAGGGCGAAATTTGGATATTTAGGCAAACTGGCCAAGGGCGTAACACCACTTCACAGCTAATTTTGGAGGCCTTCCCCTTTGCCAAATTGAGCCCAAGATAGCTCATTAAAAAGGTATTGCTATATAGTTTCTGGAACATCTTCAATTTTTTCATTTGGTGGTCATTTCTCTCCTCAAAAGTGGAATCTCTGAAGGCTGCTTCTGTGTGTCCAAAAAGAGGCAGAGAGGTCATGTTTTGATGGTTTTTTGACCTTTAGATGACCAAGTTTTGCTCTAAAATTGCTAAAACTTTCAGTGATTGATGCTATCATCATTTGGAATCCAAATATGTGAACCATTTCTCCAAAAGGTCTCCCAGTGAAAAGCATAGCACCAGTGGTACTACGCACTTAGGGAAAATTTTTGTGTTACAAATTTCCAAAAATTGAAAATGACCAAAATTTGTCAAAAATTGCCCAGATTTGGCACAAGGAACTATCATTAATTGCTTTCATGGGCTAGTAAGGCTTCAACCAAGATTTTTAGCTTGTATTTCTCCTTTTTGCTCCTTAAGGCCTTCCTCAACCTAGCCTTAAGCTTCCTCATTCTTATGGTGCATATTTTGTTTCGGGTCATATAGTGGTAGGGCATGTGGAGAAGCATCTTATTGTCTCTATTGGCCTTCTCAAACAGCCCCTCAAGGTGTATATTTACGCTCTCAAGCCAAGTTTCTTGGTCATTCTCGATCTCTTGTTCAATGGAGGTGAACTTGACCTTTGCCTTCTCAGCTTTTTGCCTATTCTCCTTGATCATTTGCAACTCCATGAGGACTTGCTTGTCAGTCAATTTTTTGTTTTCTTGCTCTAGATATTTGATGACCCATTTAGCCCTATCTAAGTTATCAGACAAGGCTTATATCTCAGCATATTTTTCCTTAATAATCATGTCTTTGACATTCCTTGGATCTTGAGCATCCAAGTCAGTGACATCAACTCCTTATGCCTCATCATGATCAACAAGGACAAAATGTCTCTCTTTCCCATCACTAGGATCCTTCTCATGCATCTTTTTCTTGCCTTTACCTTTACCCTTGTGTTGCTACCAACCTCTACCTGTTTAGCTGAAGAAGAAGGCAAAGGCCCTTCCACTCTTCATGGATATAGCATTTTCCTGTGGCCTGAAGATGAAGGCGAGACCCCTTCCACACCTTGTGGAGATAATACTCACCTGGTAGCTGCAAAAAGCTTCCTAGTGCCCCTCTCATATGTCACAAATATTGGCACTCCAATAGTTTCAGTCTCTTGGACCCTTTCATGTCCTGAAGATCCACCTTCTTCATGAGGCACTCATGAAAAGACTTGAGGGCCTTTGAACATTTCATGAGAAATGAAGGTCTCCCATGGCATGTTAAGAAGGTTCAAATGATGCAAAACAATGATTTTAATCTAAGAGTAGTGGTAGATGTTGGTTAACTATTGGGGGTATGATTTCTTCTTTACAATGAGTGCCATCTTCTCAATGTTTTTGAACATGAAGTAGGGGATATTCATCATTCTCACCCTAGTGAAATGCATCAATAGTCTAATGTGGTAGGCATACAAGTAGGATAAACTACCTTCACAAGTAAAGTACTTGATGATGATCTTCATCAATGGAGCAAACCTATCCTCCAAGAATTCAAAAGGGAATACTCTCTTGGGTTTGTTATAGTATTTAGCCTTGATGTAAGGCTCATAGTACTCCCTGTCAATGTCCTGACCTTTGTTCCACTTTTCATCCACATTTGGAATACCTGTAGCTTCTGAAATGATAGTTGGTGACAAAGTGAATGTAACTCCAGCAAGGTTTACCTCATTGTTGTCCAAATGTGTCACAAACAACCTCACTAATTCATGATGAGATTTAACCCTTCGACCATTTCAGAGAAGCTGAAACATGACTGATGTCTAAAACAAGAAATGGAAAATGGGTAGGCTTGCAGCTCCCTCAAACTGGTGGGTTCCTCTCTGATATGTTTTCCTCCTTATGAGGCTTTCTGCCCTATATGTCTCTCTCCCTGGAACTGCCACTAAGGGTTCCATCTTCCAATTCATACTCACTGCCTCTCTCCATTGTTTTACAACTTTTTCTCTTGTGGTGAATGAAGAGTGGTGAATTGGTGAATGAAGGTAAGATGAGTATGAAGAGATTTGAATAGAAAAATAGGTGTGGGTGAACATGAGTGGGAAATGGATGTAGGGAGTGAGTAGGATTAGTGAATAGTGTAGGGTTTGGGGTATATGTATAGGATTTGTGGATTATGGAAAAGTTTAGGGAATGATGTCTAGGGAGTTATATATGAGGGGAATGGGGTTTAGGGAAAAGCAAATATATGATATTGGACAACCATAAACAAAATATAGGAGATAGTTTAGTGAAAATAGGGTTTGATTTTTAGAGAAATAAAACAACCCAAGACTGATGCAATAATTATTTTTAGCAATAATAATTGTGTTACTTACTTGCAATGGAGGAATTTGGGATTTTTGAGGTGATTTGATGCAATTTGCAATGATTTGGAGCTCAACTGCCAGGTGCATAGTGCACTCTCCCAGGTGTTTAGCGCTGGTTTGGTGCATAGAACTAGTTCAAAATTACATTGTAGGAAAAACCCAGGTGTGTAGTGTAGCTCCCATCCGTAGTGTCGGACTTTGGTGCATCGCGCCTCTCAGTTTTCTCCATAAACATAGTGATTTCACTCCCTTTGCTCAATAACACTTCAAAATCGCGTTTTTTCTCATAGACCTCAACTCAAACAATAAAATAACTTAAGAGAGGGATGACCTTTATATGGCTTGGATTTTTAATTCTTCAAAACCCACTTTATATTGTCTTTTTTCTTTTTCAAATACTTTGTTTTTTGGATGCTTGATCTTTTGCTTGAAATAGGTGAACTGATGCTTGATTTATTTGACTTTTACAGTGGCATGTACTTGGAAATATCAGCAAGTGACCAGGAACAGCATGAGACTATTAATTACATATGAGAAATAATAAAATTACATGAAATTTACAAATAAATACCAATGCTTTGTTTTCTCCTCAAAGTAGCTTTGAGGTGAAAAACTTATTACATTTATAAATTATGATACTAAAGCTTTTCTCATGATTATTGTCATCCTCATGTGTCTGCTAACCATTATTAGTCAATATTTATTGGAAATTTGACATGGTGAAACCCTAATACCAAATGCAACTAAAACCCTAAGACCTAAGACCTATCTGATGAAATAAACTAAAAATGAACCTGAACCTGAACCATTGACTGAATTACATATGAAAAGAGGTCAGCAGATATATGTCATGAAGGAAAAAATTGAAATGTACCCTACCATCAGTCGATCCATGATCTAATGGAATGTAGCTCATCAGAATGGGACATCTAGTATGAAATGCAAAAGACTGATTTTGATCACTGATGGCAGTGTGAAGACACTGACACTAACACTGCACATGGAACATAGGATTAAGCATGATGAAGGTTCATTTGAGCTAGCAACCTTATGCATTCCAAAACCTCTTTTACCTACCTTTTATTTTTTACCCTAACATTTCTTCTTCATTTATTGGGTGCATTTGAGCTTGCTAACCCTTTATTTCTTTTTCCTTGATAAGGAAACTATCTAATTCTAATCTTATAACTTCTAATGGCTCAGATTAAACTGATGAGCTAATTATTATTTTCTACCTAACTACTGATCTGCCAAGATTAAACAGTTTGGCTAGATCTTTATTCTCTATCTATCAGCATGAAATTTAAAGCATGAATGAATCAAGATTAAAATATTTGACCATCATGGATTGTGGCAGTTTTGAAAAGCTACACACAATGTTATTTTGCAAAGCAAAGTAAAAAGTAGTGGCATTTGAATTTGCATCACTTTCAGAATATATTTTTTTATCTCTTTTTGGTGGGGTTCACATTTTATTTTATTTTTTGATCATTTTATTTTAGTCCTTTGATTTTTCTTTTAGGAATTACCCTCTTTACATTTTTTATTTTTAATATGGGAAAACATTTTGCAGAAAGAAAAAGTATGTATAATATTACAAGACTAATCATAGTCAATTCAAAGTTTTGAATCCTATTATTATAGGACCCTAACACATTCAGTAACTTATCAAATCATGAACAAGAGCCATAATAAGAGTGCATAATAGAACCATTCATATAGCCAACATATAACCATAATAGAACCCATGAAAAATCAACCATAAGATCACCATAATAACCAGTACATGTGCTCATAGATGACAATAGGAAAATAGCTCATATTGACATACAAAAATGCCAACCAAGTTAGAGACTTCCATGTACCACCTGACCATATGTTGAGTTGAACCAAATATCTCTTTCGGCCAATTACCCCCATGTCATATTCCAAGCATGAATGTGGGATCATAAGGGTTAAACCAAAATAGGACCAACTAGAGATTCTAGAGGCCAAACCACCTCAACCCTCAAGCACAATGATCTCACCTATATGGTCTAGAAATCATTAACATCAACTAGATTGGTCTCTACCCAAGATGTCCAGGGCTCTAGGATCTAGTAACTCAACCCAAAACCTCAAGGGAACCGAAGTTTTTTTAGGGCTCCAGAGAATTTTTCCCAACCCACAAACATAGGAAACCAGAGAACCAATAATAAAACTAAATGTGGAACCCACTACATCATGGTTATCTAGGAAATGCCAAGGAAAGGTTGAAACCACTGTCAATCCAAGCAAATATCCATGCCAATGACAACACATAACTAAGGAAACAAATGCATCCGAAAACTAGCAAGGAGATCACACATGAAACCTATTACCTACAAAGTAATATTTTTGTAGTTCTTTATCTCACTATCTCCTTGCGCTCCCTTGCATTCTTTCTCTAATCCAAGTGATTGTTAGAATGCTCCAAGGATGCTCTAAGTGTGCAAGAGTATGAGAGAATTAACAAGAGCTAAACTCAAAACTATCAAAAAGCTAGCAATCAATTCTATGGTGCCTTTTTGTTATGATGTCTCCTTTTTCTTCGTTTTCCTTCATTTTTCCTCTAATTTCCCTTACATGAAAATTTGTGTCTATTCACCTTCATTTTCTCCTATTTTCCTTTATTTTTCATAATTAAATTTTGTTGGCATTATGATACAAGTGTTTTCCTTGATGAC
>APFE030518112.1:0-11702 GCA_000404065.3 Pinus taeda | reverse complement strand
ATTAAATATCATTGGAAGGTGCAAAACATTGGTTTGTGCCTCAAGATTCTTTTGATCCATATTGGTTAATAATAGATCCAGGTTATGATGAATCTGTGGGTGTTTGATCATAGAAAAAGTTAAAATTTAATGTTTATTAAATATCATTGGATGGTGCAAAACATTTGTTTGTACCTCAAGATTCTTTTCATCCATATGGGTTAAGAATAGATCCAAGTTATGATGAATCTATAGGTGTTCAATAGATCCAAACTATGATGAATCTATGCCAGTTAAGTTTCCAACAAATCCAAGTTATGATGAATCTATTATGCCAGTTAGGTTTCCAGCACCAATTTGCTTGCTCCCAGCCCTTAAAGCATTTGACTGTCATGAGTTACGACATTTCTGAGTTTTCACTTTATATCTACTTTAGGCATCATTTGATTTTCTTTAGCTAGAAAATTTATGAGTTTTCACTTTTGTTAGATAAACTTGATCCTATGGTGGAGTTGAGGTTATGTCAACAGTTATGGTTAACATTTGTGGTAACAGTTGTGGTTTTGGGTACCTAGTATTGGTGACTCATGGTATTGAGCCCATGGTATTACTTGTAGTTGAAGCCCTTAAAAGGCTTGTGTATTCTCCATTGTAGGTAGCCATGGTTGAGCGGTGAAAGTTCAGGTTGTTGGCCGGCTTGGCTGTTTTATAGCCAAGGACAATAATAGATCTATTGTTGGTTGATTTTTCCCAAATTGGTGTTTTCCAGATAATCATGGTGTACATGGTTTGAATGTGTATTTCTTGATTGTTATATTTATTTCTCTTGAACCCTAACAAGTGGTATCAGAGCTCTGGTTGGCAAGGACCTTGGATAGTTGTTCGAAATGTTCCCATCCACAAAGTGGTGGTGGCGGTTGAAGCAATAGTGCGTTACACAAACCACCGATGTCCATTGAGTGATGGTTCGATGAGGAACAAGAAGAAAATGAAGTTTGAAGGCTTTGGCAAGGCCTCGTTCGATGAGGAGCAAGAAGAAAATGCAAGCCCTGGGAATATTTTTAAAGAAGAAAATGAAAGCCCTGGGAATATTTTTTGGAAATTTAAAAAATCAAGAAAGTCGGGTAATTCTTTTTTTTAAGAGAAATTTGTTGAAGGGCTTTTATGGTTAAAGAAAAATTTCTATTCTGAAATAGTAAGGGAAATTTTAAATAAAAATTCAATTACAAGAGAAGGGTTAAAATGCATGGTTAAACTTGCAGTAATTCAAGTTGTGTGTGGATCAAGATAGCAACAAAATAAAAATAAAATGGAAATTTTCATGTAAATGGGTATACGACTGTGAGACCTGGTAAGGCATGCATACCCTAGTAAATCACTGGTAAACTCTGAATGTCCACTTGGGTGATATGGGGATGCATGTGGTGGTATGATGAAGCATCTTGAACTAGGACAGCGTGTGAGATGTCAACAGTTATGCTTAACAATTGTGGTTTTGGGCACCTAGTATTGGTGACTCATGGTATTGAGCCCATAGTATTACATGTAGTTGAAGCCCTTAAAAGGCTTGTGTATTCTCCATTGTAGGTAGCCATGGTTGAGCCGTGAAAGCTGAAGTTGTTGGCCGGCTTGGCTGTGTTTTAGCCAAGAACAATAATAAATCTATTGTTGGTTGGTTTTTCCCCAATTAGAGTTTTTCCGATTATCATGATGTACATAATTTGAATGTGTATTTCTGGATTGTTATATTTATTTCTCTTGAATCCTAACAACTTTATATCTACTTTTCGCATCAATGATCTCTTTTTTTAAACTCAAGCTTTGAGGTACGTTCGTTAGTCATTTAATAGAATGAAGGCTGAAGCCCTTTGTCTATGTGAGAGAGACAAATACAATTTATTTAAAACTGTAATGCACGGAACCAAGGTTTTAATTCTTGTGATCATGATCTGTGTTTTTTGGAAGTTAAATGGGCCGAGGGATAGATCTTTTATACTACCTCTCCTCTTTCTAATGCAAACCGAGGTCCATCGAGCTATCCCATTAAAGTTTCTGAAAAATGGTTTCAGATTTGGTTAGAAAACTATACAACGGAATTGCCTTTACTGAACTTGCTGCTTACCAAACAACAATGCGGAGAGGGTCAATTGAGAGTGACCTGTGAAGGAAACGGGAACCAGATTGAACTTTTCCAGAGAAACCATGCGAATCTTTGAAAGCAAGTTGTTTTTTAGGTGTGAATCTGTGATGGTGCCCTTAAGGAGATAGGATGCAAACCCTCCACAGAGGCAGGATAACTGTGTCACGGAGGCCGGAGACTTGAGGAGAAACCCTAATTATGAAAACCTAAAGAGGATGACCAAAGTTACTAGATGAGTTTGGAAGACTAACCGTATTTGATTTGAATTCGCCCCCTGGTTTTGGAAATCGACGGAAACTACAAAAGGAAAGGGCTGGCAAATTAGGTAGATTAAAACGACTTTTCTTGTTTTGGTGCACGTCAAGTTATAGGAAATGATTTTAATTGAATGATTCAATGTGTCACATAACAAAATTAATTAAATAGAGTCGGTATAAACAAAATAAACTAAATGGAATCGGCATAAAGTAAAGCTATAGGTAACTGACTTTAATCGAACGGTAAGATATGTCACATAAACTAAATAGAGTCGGTATAAACAAAAGTAAACTAAATAGAGTCGGTGTAAAGTAAAGAGAAGCGTTGTAAGTAAACTAGGTTACTTTATTTGATCTATTTGAGCAAATGTTAAATGAAAATGAACCAAAAAAAATAAGAACAAAGTATTGTTTTTAATAAAAAATCATTGAGTAAAGAGAAAGGGTTAGGATTTTTATTTTTATTTATTTTATTTTATTTTATATATATATATATATATATATATATATTATATATATATAATATATATTTTTACTTATAATTGGCATAATTTCTTTGAAATTCAATCGTTATTATAAGTAATTTGAACTTTTTTATTCATTAAGGTACATAATTTCTCTTCTAAATAAGTAGCGGAGTAAAAATAGAGATAAATAACCAATGACACACCGGTCAAAATGGGATTGGTTAAATCTCAATGAATCGGTCTTTAAAAAAATACATGAAATAATTAGTTTTTAATGAAAAAACTATTTTTTAAATTTAAAACCATGATTCAAAACCAATAGAGATAAAATATGCAAAGTTTGCTCATCTATATACCAGGTAAAGGTGAATATATCAAATTGGCACCGAGTGTAATACATATCAGCAACACAATACATAATCAATGAGGCTCTAAATGACCTCTAGAGTCCAAAAACGATGTTATAGGTTGTGGGGTCACTAACCTACTACAAGTCTACATATAAGTGATTAGCATGATCACTCTTCATCATGATCAAAGTCATCACCATTGCTAGACAAGGGATCGACAACATGAGCTACATAAATAATATGGCCGAGTGTTTGAGGACTGCTAAAACTCCTTTACAACCTTAGCAGTAGTGGTAGTAGTAGCAACATAAATAGACATAAAAACTACAAATCATTGATCAACATGATCACTCATGAAACTCATCATTGATTCAACGCTATTAAAAATGGGATCATCAACAAGAGATACATAAACATCATCTCGCTCAAAGTCTCCAAATTTGGATTGCTCAACCTTATAATACGATAGTAATTGAAAAAGTTTAACATGCCTAACTAGTGATTTTGGTTTGAGTGAAGGGTTCATCTCCTCAACCTTATAATGCGGTAGAAAAAGCTTAGCATGCCTAACCAAAAAACTTCCCTTTGAGTGAAGGGTACATTCTTGTTAAGGCCATGGTAGAGGAGTTCAACAATCAATACCACCAACATCAACGAAGTTCAAAAATCAATGCCACCAACATCAAGGTTCTTAAAGGGCTTCATGCTCTTCATCAAACACCAATATCATACCCTCATGCATGATAGAATCAAATGGAAACATTGCAAACCCCCAAACCTTGAAATCCTGAAAACCATTACGATTGCTGAATTTTGAGTGAACTCTAAAATTCTAGTTTCTCCATATGAAATCCAATGAGGTCGAAACCACTCTCAAGCATCCCCGGTCATTTTATGATAATGTTAAAAATTTAAGTAAAATGATGAAAATGAAAAATAAAGGAAATGCCACTTTTACTTTAAGAATTTAACATTACCATTGATTGCTAGGGTTGATATGTGTGAGACAAATGAGAGGGGAAGCATGCTTTTCTTAGAGGGGTTGTTTATGGAGGGAAACAACCCCAAATTTCCCTCAAAACAACATCAAAACTCACAAAACTGCATTTTGTGGGGTCTGTCACTAGCCTGGCAATAAATTGACCATTTTATGAAGGAAACAATTGGATTATGGGAAAACCAACCAGTTCCTTTATAAACCAGTTGGTTTATGGTCGGTTAGACTAAAAAATTGGTGGGCCACTCAGAAAACTGGGGTTTTCAACCAATTTGATGGCCAAGGCTAATGAACCGGCAGTTTGACGGATTTCCAGTTCAGACCGACCGGTTTTGAAAACTACGGTCACACATAATAACACAATATTTTATAGGGAACCTAATTGGTAAAACCTTCTGCTTTGCTGTAGAATTTTATTAATAGAAAATTGAGCAATTTATCTCTTTACAAGGCAACACTATTCGTTTGGAGAACAAACTTGTTCTCACTGCTAACACTTAGCATGAAATTCCCTACAAACATACTTGATCTAGCTCCTCTTTCCTTTCGTTATTTCTCCCTATTTCCTAGTGTTGAAATCCCCTATTTCTTGGCGCAGGACATGCTCCTATTATGTAGGAATTTTACTCCTAAATCTTAGCACACATTAGCAAGGAAATTCTCTGTTCTGATTTGTGTACCAATGCCTCCTTGATACACTCTTCCTACGACAAGTTGTCACACAAACTTGATGCAACCTCTCACAAACTCCTAAACTATTGTCTTGTTTCTCAACCTTGTGCACACAAAATAAATTGATTGAATTATGTGCCTTCATCCTCCTTTTATGCTATTCGATTATGCTATATCTGGCAAATACAAATTTAGAACACAAGTTGAGTTCACTTGTAATCTAAGTCAACTCTTAGTTCAACACGCCCTTGCTTCAATCGGCTGAAGCTCTTCAACTTGTTCCCTTCTAATTTTGAGCTTGCACTTGGATAGCCACATAACTGAACCTCTAACTAGCGCATGGATAAACTAACTCGTCCTTTTCCATGAACTCGTACTTGACAAAAGAAGAACACATTGAAGTCTTTCTTGACTAAGGCACAAGTCAAGAAGAAGACCTTCTTTGCTACACTTTTCAACACAATTCTCTTTTAAAGCAAACAAAGGTTTCTCAATCTCCATTTGTGCATGTGATGTCAAAAAGAATCAAGCAAACAAAATGAGTCTAGATTGAAATAAATGTTGTTAAATAGGAAGTGATATTTTATATTTTTAGTAAGGCAATTTATCTCCTTCTCACACATTGTACTAAAGCGTCGTCAATATTGGGAAGGATGAAGAGTTCGTTGAAGTGGGAAAGGAATAGATCTAAGCCATTGAGAGGTAATCCCTTCAATCCAAAGGCAAAGAGAGAAAACCAAAGATAATAAAGAGAGATACTAGTAGTAGGAGAGCTTTCCATAAGTTCATCAACGCTGGAGAGAGAGAATTGGAGTAAATCTAGGAGTGCTTTGGTAATGTATAGGATCCAAGTACTTAATCTAGAAGCACATAGTTATGGAAAATTTTTGCCCAAATGCAAGGAGAGATGCATTGTGCAACTAATATATAGGTCCATAAGCATTAAAGTGGGGTAATTAGACATTGGAAAAAATATTAGGACATACTTAATTTGTTTTGACCATCGAGTGTTGGAAGCAAACCATTTGTAGAAATTGAAAAGAGGGTCCAGTATACCAAAGGTACCTACAACGAATGTGTTAAAGGGTGTCATTTAGTTGGGGAAAAATGAAAACAAGGTGTGCCCAAACTAATATAACTTAAGGAAATATTGATTAAGTAACCTTATAAATAAGCATAACCCATGAGTTTGGGGACTGCTCGTGTACCCAAAACAACTTTTCTTACAAGGGTGCTATTTGGTGCTTGAAGCCCAAAATTGATTTTGATTAGAGAAAGGCTCAAAGAGGGTGGATAAGTGATTTTCCATGATTAATCAAGCGACCAATGGCTAAAGAGTTGAAGGTTTAGGCAACGGAATCCTTTAATGGAGCTAAAATCAAATTTGGAGCCATAAGCATCTACTCAAAACATGAAAAGGACACACAAAATAAGGCACTTCAATACATGTGATTTCCCCATTTAGGTGGAGTCCTTTTGTTGTCCTATGATAAGTCTTGTGCATGGTTATTGCAGAGATGCAAAATTCCATGTCACATACTTATATAGGTAAGTTTATGGTCAATATGAAATGCAAAATCCATACACTATAGTTTTAGGTGGGAGATGCCTTGTGCACTTCCTTCTAATGTATTTGATGTGATCAACTCTAAGGTTATTTTAGGTTAGTGATGCTTCATGAACGCTATACTTCTTAGAAGGTGCATGGCACACTTTTCTCTAAGTCTTACTTTAAAATAACCCCTTATTTGCTATATATCCACCCTTTTATCTTTTCCTTGTGTGAAGTTTGAACACACCTACCTGGCTTATGGGTTTTAATTAAATCCTAAAACCTTAGGTTGAATATTGAATTATTAGCATATTAACACTCCAATGTTATAATTCTTCGTTGAGGCTAATTCCCTAAGTTATGTTGGAACTTTTCCTTTGGCACACATGTTGAGGTAGCCCACTTAAGCAACCCATCCTAGTCTCGATTTCGCCTAATTCACATGTTCTAGTGCACTCATGTTGTATCCTTATCTACTTGCTTGTATATTGAGGAGGTTGTTTGACTCTTGAGTTGATTAGGGGTTAGCCATGCACACACCCTAAGGTTTATCCACCCATCCACCTTATCGCCTCACCATTTACACATGTATACATGCCTCCCCAAGCCACTAATTGGTGCATTCCATTATATGGATTCTCGTGCATTTTTCATGACCTTGTTCACACCATGCACATAGCTTGAAGTGACTTGTCATTGATTTTCCACTTTTGACGTCCATTAGCACATGTTTTGAGGAGATTGTTAAGCTTTGATTTGACTAAGGGACTTGGCTATGTATGTACCCTAGGGTTTTGACCATCCACCTCATCCATTCGCAGATGGGCATACATTCTTAGGCCACAAAATGGTGCATCTCTCTATAAGGTTCCATTTGCTTTATGCAAGAGCTTTTTGATTTCTTGCACACAATGTGAAGTGATTTGCAATGAGTTTGACTTAATGAAAGTTGGTCCACTTGCACATTATATTAGGGAATAAGATGATTTTGATGTTTCTTCATGGTTGACTTTGTTAAATGAGGTTGAATGTGCACAAATATCAAGGGCACACCACTATCTCACTTTAAAGACACATACATGGGATGTTTATGTGGATACGAGACATATTATTATCTAGTCAAATTGGTCCACATGGCACAAGCACCAAGGGTGCACTTGATGGAGAAAATTTCATGGATTATCTTCTAGTAAAAGGGTCAAAGGAGCATACATTCCAAGGGCGCACTTATAGAAAACATATTTTATTGGTTCTTAGTCAAAAGACTTTTAAAAGAAGCACTATAACCATGACACTTGACACCTGCATGTTGGGGAGTACCCTCATCATGGGAATTTTATACATGGCAATTGCTCACCTGCTTTAGAAATTCATCCTACCTCTTTGTGTAACATTTCTATGATTACTTTGAGGTACTTGAGGAGCACTCTTTGTTCATGAGGAGGACAAGTGGCTCTTTAAAAGCACTTTGCATGATTTAGGAGGTTGAGGAAGATGACATTTGACATCACATTTATTTAAGAGTTTTATTTAGCATTTTGCATGGTTGAGTGAGTTGGATTCCCCCACTTAAATAAGGAAAAAATTGTTTTATTGTAAAAAACAAGTTGAGCTAAAATTTATATAAATTTTTTCTCTCCCCTTCATTTGGTAATGGTTGGATTTGAGTGAACTCCTTCTCTTGGACCTTAATACATTATCTTTAGATGTGCTTGGAGTATCTACACTATCTTCTGGACGAGACTATCTTTTATTTTCTTATTGTTATTTTCGTTATTGCCAAAATTATCTTTTAACATATTCCATTTCTTTTGTTGATTGTTAATGGAGTATTGGCTATGGATTACATCACTCTTTACTTTAGGATAAATGTATATATATACATTACTCCTGTTAACAATAATCTTCAAGAATGTTGGATGTTATCTACAATTGTGACATCCTTAGATTTATGTCTACAATCTGGGATGACATTTTTCAAAGGTTAGTTGGTGTAGGCGGGCCTTAACACTTCGATTAGGGAGTTGAAGTTATTGGCAAAACTCCTATGTGTATTATTGTTGCTTTAACATTCATCATTAACAAAGTTTTGGTACTTACCTTAGGTGTTGCGCTAACATCGTAGTGTTGTGGTTTCTTTACATGAATGTTGCTATTCCTTGAAATATGTTTGTGGCTAAGTGGTGTGTTGCTTAGGATGTTTTAAGCCCAAAATCATATGCTAAATCCTTCTATTAGTGAACTTGTTGAAGTGCTAACATTTGTAGCTTAGGAAGAAGGTATGGACCTTTTTTAAGTGAAGAGGCGTAGTGTGCTTAGAAGTAATTTCAAGGTGGTCAAGCCACTGAGACTAAAACAAGGTAGTGTTGCATGCCTTAAAGTGCCTGAAGTGAAAAATTGGGTAGAAAGTTGCAGGGTTGTGATGCAGACACTCTCCACCTCCAAGCATGGACACCATGAATGCCCCAAACATAACTACTATTCCAAACCTATAACTTGTTGTTTCTCATCATCTCAGTGACTCAAACGTTGAAATTCCAAAATAGTCTTTATTTCTTAAAAAAATGTGATAAAACTTATCATAGTTAAAATAAGTATATTAAAATATAATAAAACTTATTTCCATATTTTTAATTTTTACCATAACTATGTTGGGCCTAGGTCGGGGCCAACTCCAATGTTAGATGGAAAAATGATCTGCTCACTATTAAGATGCTATCAACAAGATTGTGCCAAGCTTAGATGCCCCTTGAGATAGTTTAATTCTCCCAAAGATGACTCCCATCCTCAATTCCTCTTCATCATGTTTGAAAGTGAAATCTATTCTCATACCTATAAAGAAAATAAAATTTAAATTTTATATTAGATATGCCTTTTGAGATAGTTTAATTCTCCCAAAACTCCCCTCCTCAATTCCTTTAAAACCTATTTCCATACCTAAAGAAAATAAAATTTAAATTTTTATATTAAATATGTTACCCTACCAATAATGTTTTTAAATATTATAAACATTTTATAAATAATCACTAGGAATAAAAAAGAAGTCCGTAATATCACAACCGCGAGCCCCTAAAAACCCACGGAACATCGGACCAAAACTACGAACGATTTTTGTTAGAAAGCGATTGATGTACCTACCAGATTATTAATAATCATCGATGGCATTCATTATAGTAAATTCTTTTCGATGCCAAAGAGTATTCGAGTGCCTCCGGACCTTGGACTTTGATATAAAGGAGGCAAATACCTACTTTGGGAGTGAGAAACCTAAAAGTAGCGGACATACAGCGAACAGGAAGTAGGCGTGATCGATAGAAGATTCTACACTAGAAACACCTCTTTCTACTGATTCTTTCAGGTTGTTTTAGCTTCTTAGTCGTCCCGAGGACAACATCAGCTTATTTTGAAAAGTGTTTTGGCAGTCGTCCTTAAATTTCAGTCGCAAGTGTCACTTTTTCTCTGGTAATCAAGGGGTACATAACCTTAATTTTTAAGGGTATGTTGGCATTTGATTTTGTTTGGAGCTCAGTTATGGTTGTGTTTGCAGTGGGTGTCCTCTAATTTGGGCCGATGGGGTCGTTGCTTGGAGATTGGCCCTCCTATAATCCACACAATTTCAGTGAGTTGAGGCCATCGGATCCCTCGCATCCCTCGGTGAGCTTTTGATACCCCACCTTGAAAACTGCTGCATTTTATGTAATTTCTACTAGTCCTTCCTTCAAGATGCAATATCTTTATGTCGGCTAAACTTCCATGGTTAACCTGTCGTACGAATTGGTTATGATTGCAACAACTTTATCTGCCGTGAATCCGATCTGCTGCAACCCAATTACTGCTTCTCTCATGTCCTATTAATTGCTTCAGGTCGCATTTTACTGACAGAAGACTGTATTTCCATGACGATGGAAACATCAGAGACCAAATTTTGGATCTCTTAGACCCATGGTAGTAATGGTGTGAGGTCCTTTCTAGTGTATCATTGGCAAGCGAGAAGAACTCGCAAAATTTTGCACGGAGAAAATAGAAGTGCTCTACAGTGCTGGGAGATCTCGGTGATGCTATTAAAATTATATGTTTGAAAATAAGCCATGTATTATTAACCTTACTTACCATGTTAAACAACTAGAGTAGATCCATCTCAACATTGGATCATAAAAATTGCCAAAAACCTGAATCTTTATTAAATGTCATCTGACGTGCAAAAATATTGGTTAGCACATCAACATTATTTTGATGCCTAAGGTGCTCAGTAGATCCAGTTTATGATAACACTTGTTAATTAAGTTTCCAGCAGCAATTTCTTCCCAACCAGTAGAGCAATCTGACTTCCATGAACTAGCAGAATGTCTTAGCCCTCACGTAATAGTTGGCATATACAAAGTTTACCGGAGTAAAATTATCTGGTTGGCTTATAATGGGCACGCACTGCTAACTCACTCAAAGAAAGGTAGTTGGTCAGAATTTTCTTCCTATTTCGTTTTCGGAATTGCCAACTTTTGGCATCAATGGATTGTCAATGATCTGTTCTTTTAATCTCAAGCTTTGAAGTACGTGTTGAAAATAATCCTGAGACGGGGGGTGAATCAGTATTATCTAGTTCTTTTAACAAATCTTCCTTATTTACATTTTGAATTATTTTTGCATATCAGTACCATAAAATAATGAGCAAGAAAAACAGAAAGTCACATCAAAGAACACCAGATACCAGATATAAGGTGGAACCCAATGTGGGTGAAAACCACCTGCTGCAATATGTCTCTATCTTCTTTCAAATTAGAAACTCCTTTTACAATGGTCTTGTACTGGTGCATTCCTTTACCAGTACGCAGGCTGCACCTGCAGAGAGCTACAACTCTCTCTCGTTTTCCAGTCTCTCCTGGAAGGGAGCTACAACCCCCTAGTTCTTTTCTTTCAAGGACCACTTTTCATAAATTTTCAAACTGGATCCATAAACATCAAATGATCATCAAGTACTAGTAAGTCACCCAGATAACCAGATCCACAATAACAGTAAACTAAACCCATAACACCTTATCAACAACAAGATCAGTCAACAAAAGATCTTAAGACAGATACGCAATTTCCTTTTCTCTGGCCTGCGTCGCTACGCACTTCACCTTCTGTGGCACCGCGCGCCTCCGCAGCTGCGCCTTCTATGGCGCCTCCGCACTGCGCCTTCGGTGGTGCCTCTGTGGCGTCTCCTGTGGTGCCTCCGCACTGCGCCTTCTGTGGCGTCTCCACACTGCGCCTTCTGTGGCGCCTCTATGGCGTCTCCGCACTGCGCCTTC
>APFE030518103.1:0-17022 GCA_000404065.3 Pinus taeda | reverse complement strand
GTTCAGGACCCGAAAAACTGCTAAAAATAGTAAGTTGTGCTACAATTAAGGAAACTGAAAATGCTGAGAGAAACAATGATGGGGGTCCAGATGGACTTGGTAGGTGGCCACCAATATCCACCTGGATCAATGACAGGGCTCCAAACTGTTGGCAACTGAAATAACGTCATGGTCACTTTTGGGGACAACAAATGAAGTAGTACTGGTATGTTTGAAAATGATGACAGATTATGGTGGTACTATTAGATATTTCAGTGATTTAATGCAGCATGTTGGGGAGGTGACTGATTATGTCTCTGCACGTACAAATACACATTCCAACACATCGAAGTTATGGTTACGAAATACCGAAATCATTAGATTTTGTTTGGTGAGGATCGTGTGTCATGAATGCTTTTTCGTGGTACGCCATTGTTTATTATGACGGCCCCCCCCCCAACTTAATTACGGTCGTCCACAACACGTTTTAATGTCTTTTTGGAATATTTTAATTAAATCCGTAAAGGCCAGCGGAGATGTACCTGGGGACCTACCTTATGGTGGAGTAACAGCGAAATATTTGACGGAGTAATAGCAACAAGGAGTAACATCAACGGTAGAGTAACGAAAACGACAGAGTAATAGCACCAGAGGAGTAACATCACTGGCGGAGTAACGGGAACGACGGAGCAATGACAGTTATAGAGTAACAACACCGACGGAGCAACGACAGTTATGGAGTAACAACACCGACGGAGTAACGACAATTACGGAGTAATGGCACCGGCAGAGTAACGATAACAGCGGAGTAACGACAGTTACAGAGTAACGACAGCGACAGAGTAACAACAGTTGCAAAGTAATGACAGTTGCAGAGTAACAACACTAACGGGGTAACGTCAGCTGCAGAGTAATAGCATCGGCGGAGTAACGACAGTTACGGAGTAACAACATCAGCGAAGTAACGGCAGTTGCGGAGTAACAACAGTTATGGAGTAACAACACTTATTGGAGTAATAATACTGAGTGGAGTAATAACAAAATCTTAATAGCAGTATTGGTGGAGTAACAATGTCGAGCGTTACATTTCTTCTCGTCATATTCTTTTGTTATTCCTACAAAATACAAACAAGTAAGTAATAATAGTATATATATATTATAATATATATATTATATTATATATATATATATTATAATATATATATATATATATAATATATATATATAGATATATTTTAGAACAAAGTGAGAATGCCCTTCATTCCAACAACCATTAAATCAAATGAATTAGAAAGGTGTTTGATAAAGGCATTTCTAGAGGTTAGACGGTGGTATAGTTTTAAACAGTGTCCATTTATTAAGAACGAGGTATGATTCTCATCTATTGTGATTAATCTAACCGTTCCATTGTCGAACACTGCGTCCACTTGATATGGCCCCATCCAACGATTGTGAAGCTTGGCTTTGAAATCCTTAAATCGGGAGTTATAAAGTAATGCCCAATCCCCCACATGAAACACCTTACTTCTGATAAATTTATCATGCCATTTCATTCTCTGTTGTTGAACAACAGTAGTCTTCTGGACAACTACTGACCGAATCTCGTCCAACTCATTCAGCTGTTCTAGTCGGTGTTTATGTGCTTTTGATAGGTCTAGGCCTACTTCTAACGCCGTTCTGAGTGTACTGATCTCAAATTCCACTGGAAACAAGGGGAATTTCCCATAGACTAATTCAAATGGAGAAAATCCAGTTATGTTCCACCATGTTGTTCTGTATGCCCATAAAGCTTCTGGAATTTTCTGTGCCCAATTCCGGTGACGACTTGCTACTGTCTTTGTCAAGATATTTTCCAATACCTTGTTTGTGCTTTCTACTTGTCCGTTCGCTTGGGGGTGGTAGGGGGTTGTCACTCTCTGTTTGACCCCATATTTCTGCATCAGCTTCCCTATCATGTGAGATGTGAACTGTGATCCTCCATCTGATACAATTTCCCTTGGAGTACCGTATTAGGCAAATATTTCTTCAAAAAGAAACTCTGCCACTACTTGCTCTATTGCTCTCGTGACTGCTCTAGCTTCCACCCATTTAGTCACATAATCAGTGCAGACCAAGATGTAAGCTTTCTGATGAGAAGGTGGATTGAAGGGTCCAAAAAAATAAATAGTCTATTTCTCAAATGGTTCAAGGACTATTTGGGGCTATAGAGGCATTTCATCTACTTTCCCAGGTTGTCCCATCCGTTGACAACTATCACACCTTCGAGCATAATCCCGAGCATCACAAAAGATGGAGGGCCAGTAATATCCCATTTGCAGCACTTTGTGACCTGTTCTTTTATCTGCAAAATGTCTTCCACAGGGTCCATCATGTGTAGCCTTTAATATGTCATAGATATCATCTTCTACCACACAGCGTCGAATCTGTTGGTGAACCCCTGTATGAAAGAGATATCCTGCCAACCATGAATACCGGGTACTCTGGTGAATAATCTTCCTTTGCTCCTTATATGACAGATGACAGGGCACCTTCCCTGTAACGAGATAATTAGCAATATCTGCATACCACGGAGTGTTAGAAGAAACTGCAAAAAGATGTTCATCTGGAAAATTATCTTCAATTGGTGTATTCTTACCATCATGTTCTATCCTGACAAGAAATCTGCTACCACATTGTCCTTCCCTAGTTTATCTACTATAGTAATATCAAATTTCTGTAGTAGTAAAAGCCGTCTTGTAATGCGACCAGGGGTAATAGGCTTATTCATTAAATATCTGATAGCTGCATGATCAGTATGCACAAAGGTAGGATACCTGGTAATGTAGTGCCAAAATTTGTTGATGGTGTAAATGGCAGCAAGGAACTCTTTCTCAGTCACTGTGTAGTTTAATTCAGTAGGAGCCAAATTCTTACCAACATAGTAGACTGTGTATGGTACTCTGTCCTCTTGTTGTCTTAATACTGCACCAATCGCTGTTTGGGAAGCATCCGTATGAATATGGAAAGGTAATGCCCAGTCTGGCCCTCTGAGAATCGGAGCGCTACAGACCAATTCCTTAATTTTCATAAAAGTTGCATCACAGTCACCTGTCCACACAAAATCTGATTCTTTTGTTAGCAATTGAAAAAGTGGATGTGCTACTTTCGCAATTTTTTTTATAAAACCCCTGTAATAACCAGCACAACTGATAAAGCTGTGTACCTGCGTGGGCATTTTAGGTGTCAGGAAATGCAGAATTACCTTTATCTTAGCTGGGTCCATCCGGATTTCCTCAGTTGAGAGAAAATGTCCCAGAACAATTCCCTCTTCCATCATCATATGGAATTTCACCGTACTTAGAGAGACACGCGCTTGTATACACCTTTCGAGAACTTTTTCTAAATTATTCAGTGCTTCTAGAAATGAATCCCCATATGGAGTAAAGTCATCCATGTAAATTTCAACACTCTCATCTACAGATCGGAGAAGATTCCCAAAATTGCCCTCTGGAACATTGTAGGAGCATTACACAGGCCAAAAGGAAGGACCCGGTATGTGAATGTTCCCCAGGGGCATGGGAAAGTGGTTTTGTCCTGATCTTCAAGAGCTATCTGGATTTGGTTATACCCACTAAACCCATCTAAGAAAGAGAAAAACTTTTTTCCAGCCAATGTGTCCAAAACTTGATCAATAAATGGCAAAGGAAAATGATCTTTCTGCATTGCTTGATTTAATTCTCGATAATCCACGCCACCATTTACCATTTTTCTTAGGGACCATTACTAATGGGGAGACCCATTGGCTATCTGAGATGGTGTAAATAAAACCCACGTCCAATAATTTATGAAGTTCTTCTTTCACAACATTGTTCAATGCAAGGTTCATCCTTCTATGAGGTTGTCTCACAGGATGAAAATCTTCCTTAATGTATATATGATGGGTGCATAAATTAGCAGGAATCCCCTTCATATCTGAGTAATCCCAAGCGAAGGCTTCTTTATGTTTTTGAAGGACATCCACAAGTTTCTTCTTTTGGGATTCTAACAGGTTTGGATTAATATTTAGGGTTTTTCCTGGTTCTAATTCCATTAGGACACTTTCATGGGGTGCATCAACTGGTAGCTCCTCTGATCCTTCTGCTGTTTCAATTGTTTCCTGAGTATCACAACTTAGGATAGATTCTAGGATTTGTTGATTTGGCTCGGAAATGGAGCAAGGATCATCCATAAAGGAGGTGATTACATCATCTTCCGATTCCATTTTCACTTGAAGGGCCTGTCCAATAGTGAGCACTGGTCTCAATTCCTCATTTTCCGTTTCCGGCTCTTTCCTAGATAAATTTTCTTGCCACCTACTGGTTTTATGGATGGGTTTGGTTTTGCAGGTGGGTATAACGCTAAGTTCTTAGTGTTGTGCCCATTTGAAATAACCATGTGCCCTGAGCAACACCCAATGTAAGCATCCACAGTAGCCAACCATGGTCTACCCAAAATCAAAGGATGGCTTCCCACCGAAGATTGCGTATGTAAGACCAGGAAATCTATGGGATAGTGCCATGAATCCACTGAAATTGTTACATCTTCCAACTTCCCTACATGTTTTACTATAGATCGGTCTACCAATTCCAATACTGTAGGTGTATGCTTTAAGTCACGAAGTCCTAATGCATGCATGGTTTCAGTGGTGATAACATTGATGGCAACACCCGGTCTACCAGCACATTCAAAATCTCTATCCCATTAATTTGTACTGTCAGAATTGGGTTCTCTATATCTCCATACTTTTTAGGCATTGACTTTCCCATCATGAAATCTGATAATTTTCCCATAACATGAATGGTAATGGGATCTTTGGATTTCATTGCAGGTTTCTTCGAACAATATTCCCTAATGGTCTTTGCATATATTGGCACATCCTTCATAGCTTGTAACAGGGGAATCTTAACAACAAGTTCTACAATTATCCTAATAAATCGAATTCAACTTGAAGGCTTGATTTACTCAAAGTTAGTCTCTCTGGGTAAGGTGGTTTAGATTGATGTTGTTTTATAGGAGGCGCCTAGTTTCTAACAGTTTGTTTTGGCTCTTTATTAATTGGTTTTGATTCCTTACCTTCACTATCAAGTTGTTCAATGATAACTAGAGGAGGTTGAACATTAACTTTCCGCCCTAATCATAGATTCATTTCATGCAACTCTGCAGTGGAAATGCTATATGAAGGTATGTTAAGAATGTCAGCTTGATGAGCTCCCTTTTTATTGAGATTCGGATTGGGTTGGAATGGAAGCTGAGGATGGGCAGGTTGATTACCAAGAGGCACACTAGAGGGTAGTTGGAGTTGCTGCTGTGGCATCGACTGAGGAAATTGCTTAGGAGGGGATCCTCGCCAAGTTGGAGCCCATGGGGAGCTCGAACTGGCTTGAGGGTTCCACTGCTGCCAAGGTGGAAACTGGTATTGTAGCCACATGGAAGGATAGGGCATGGATTGAGGATTCATATTAAAATTATTGAAATACTGAGATGGATCTAAGTACATACCTTGATTTCCCATCGGTGGTCAAGGTTGCCATGGATTTCTAGACCCCATGAGGTACAGTTGCTCCGTGTCTTCCCCCATTCCTTGAAATATTGATTTCAGGCCTGGCAATGAGGGGCATGAGCTTGTTGCATGATTTAGCTCACAGATTGCACATTCCTCCATGGAGTTTAGTGGACATTCCCTCTCTGGGTGCTTCTTTCTACACTTCGGGCAAAATATCGCCATGGCCTTGTCCAATTCCAACTGCTTCTGTTTTACTTGCAGAGTATCCATCTGTGCCAACAAAGTGCTAAGGATATCCGTTCTCAAATTGTCCAGCAGGTTTCCAATTTCTGCTTTCGTAACACCTCCGCCAGACCCTTTTGTTGAGCGAATCCCTTATCTGTTTCTTGCAAGCCCCCTTAAGCACTAAATGCATAGTTCGTAGATAACTTCGAAACTTTCCTTCGAGATGTCTCCCTTTCCCACAATGTTCAATAGTTCCATCGAGTCCTCACGGAAAGATCGGAGGAGGATAATTTTTAAAATTTCCTTATCTAGGTCAAAGTGACCTGACCTCAGTAAGGTGTACTTGAATCATTCCACACAATCTTCCAAGCTCTCGTCTTCTTTTTGTGTGAACTTGAAAAGTTCCTCCTTAATGTTCTGGGATTTGCAGTAATCCTCGTATTTTTCTAGAAACGTTATCTGCATATCATCCCATGTGGAAATAGAGCTTCCCCTAAGGCCCATGAACCATCATAGAGCCGTTCATTTTAATGTAGAAGGGAAAATTTTTAACTTCTGGGCATCTGTCGTGTAGTCATACCCCCGACACACTATGTCAAACTTGAATAAAGATGTGCCGGGGTCTTCTGAAACAAGCCCATGAAAGTTTGGTAAGGCTGCTAATCGAATAGGCTTTATGGGCGCACCGGCTCCCAGATCCCTGATCAGAAACTCGATGGTGGGGGTTGTGGGAGCCATAAATATCTTCCAATAACTGCTGGGTATTTCAACAAGCTTCGTAGAAGATGGCTGAGGCTTCCTCACCACTCGGATTTGAGTTGCTTTAGCAGCACTTCCCCAGTCCCTTGGTGATGCAAGTACCCCTTCGTTTCCTTCTCCTGCGTCCTGATGACTTGATCCTTCGACTACAACCTCCTTTCCTTTGCTGGAGTGGTCTGACTCTGTCGATGTTCTGCTTGCAACCTCTTCCCCCTCTATTACCAACGTAAGATTTCCCTGATCAGGTATACTGTTGGATGTTTCTTCGACTGCTGGAGGGACCTGTTGTGTCAAACTACCAAAGAATGTTGTAGACAGCACTGGTTGATCTACTGATTGCCCCTCGGACTTCACTCTTCGTGCCCCTGGTCTCACGGTTGCGCGAGAGGATTCTTCTGATTCAACCTTTGCTATAATTTGCTAGATATACGTCTTTCTTCCCAAGTCTGGTCCTCCCCTCTTTGGGGCTCTCCCTCTGCCCCTCTTATTTGGTTCTTTGTTCAAACAGATGTTGGTATGATGGAAGGTCTTGGTATGAACCTACACTGCTTTAGTCTTGAAGTAAGGCATCAAAGGACTCCTCCCTCCCCAGGACAAGAACCAGGAACAAACACACACCTCGAGAAGACCTAATACTTCCAAATCTTAAGCAAGGCATTAAGAGACTCCTCCCTCCCTAGGGTAAAAGCTAGGGTTTCCCAAAAAAACACGCACAAGGGTTTAAAACAAATAAATCTAACTCAGGGCCTGGAGCAGGGCGTCAAAAGATTCCTCCCTCCGCAGGACAAGAGAGTGGCCCAAACAGAGAAGCAAAATAAAAACAAGCGGAAAGAAAACCTACGCTCAGGACCTAAAGTAGAGTCAGAAAACTCGTTCTCTCCCCAGTACGAGAGATTGACCCTTTGGTTGGTCCGGATGGTTATCTTGCACCTTATTAGCCTCCTCAGCAGCGATGCCAAAATGTTCGTGTCTAGGTATGAATGATTTATTCACCCGTCTTCCTACATTAATTTATCAATCCGGGTGCGTACGCTTTCAAGGCAACGCGCAAGGTATATGTAGGGGCAAGAACACACTCCGTTCCGACCAAGGGTTCACGATTAAAATTCAAACATTGCTGTGAAACTAAATCAAATACAAACTTTAGAAATGTAGTTATAAGAATTAAAGCACTGTAACAACAAGCATAAATTAATAAATAACACACACAAAAAGATGCAACACTTGATTAGAAGAGCGGGCCCAACTCTCTGATCAGGTTGCATTAGTCACAGTGAAGGTTAGAACAACAAAATAGATGATACTTTATTAATATGAAAAGGGTTATTACAATATCGATGGGGCATCCCCTGTTTACAGGAATAAACTGTCTTTTATACACAGCGAGGGAGAACAACCTCTTTCCCCAAAACATGGTAACCGTATCCCCAGAAATATACATTAGTTTGGAACGACACCAACACTAGATAAATGAGATCAACAAGATGCCCAAGAATGGTTTAGGGATCTGCGATTCTAGCTATGCGACCTCCTTATGGCTGGTCGTTGCTGTGAATAACAGATCTACTATGGGACGCTGAAGCCTTGGTTCCTATTCTCCAGAAGCTATGGTCAAACATACATTTTAGTGTTGCGAATAGGAAAAACTATGCGACTTTACTTCATTAATAAAATATTCCAATAGACAAGTCAGGGGTGTTTACCTCGTAATTTTAGCATAGTAAACATGGGTAAATAAGTGCAAAAAGGTCAAAAAGGATGATGGAAATGCAACAAAAAGATAGCCCGATTTGGTGCCCAACAGTGTTCATTTAGCAGTGCAAAATTTTCCATACGGTTGAGAACATGGGTGTCACATATCACATAGTCCACAACACTACTGACCAACCCATGAATACAAGTCATCTAGCTGGAAGTAGGCCACTTGTTAATTCCATTACAAATTATCAAGTCTTGGGAGCTCTAAAGCTTGAGAAACTCGATACTAAATAGGTTCTCGGTTATGTCTTCAAAATTTCTTTTGAATCTATTAGCTAAGTCACTGTCCTCAACTAGCCATAGGAGGTTAGGGCTAAATTTATTACTTAGGATATTTGCTTGGTTAGTAGCAGTTCTAGCATTGAAGTCCCCAAGTAAAATGTTATTATCTTCATTCCTTAGGCCATGGATGTCTTGTTCTAAGGTATTGAAGGGGCAATGCTTAGCTAAATTGCTTTTCTTATAAGAGGTAGGTTTGATAGGAGCGAAATAATAAATTGCAAGAAAATTTCTATTGGTGTTAGACACATAAATTTTGATCCAAATGTATTGGTTGAGGGAGTCGATTTTATGAAGTTGAATGTGAGAAGAAACAATATTCTTTATATAACAAGCTATACCACAAAAACCTTTACAGGAGGATTTCTTGTTCCAAGCTGACCAGACTCAATGAATTTGTCAATGTGAGGGAACCTAGATTCATCATGCTCTCAAGTTTCAACTATCGTTCAAGATTTAACTTAACATAAGACCTTTACACCATGGAAAACCACAACATTTCTAGAAGAGGATCCAGAGTGATCCTAATTCATATTTATCAATCTTATTTTGGACTTTATCTCTAATAAACACCTAAAAATAACTTTTCTATTCATAACGATTTCCCATTTTCCTTCCTTTCTTGTCTCCTTTGACCTTTTGGACCTCTTTCCTTAGCTCAACTTGGCCTTGTGGAGTAAGATATTCATTTATAAAGATTATTAATCATTTTAGGCTTGGGGTTTTCCTAAGTATATCTAATTTATGGTCAACTTACCTTAACACGTATTAGTTTGTGTTTATGCTCAAGTATATTTCTCGCCCTTGTTGCTTTTGTGAGATAAGTTGTTCAAATTTGTGATTTTGTTTTCAATTGTTGTTTTACTATTTCTAATGTGTCCTCATCGTTTTTCTCCTCTATACCAACAATTATAAGGTTCAAGGCTCTTTTGTGGCGCTCATGGTCTAGTTCAATTAGTGTAATTTCCTCTTTTATTAGAATTTTGATATCTAATTTATTCTCCGTGCTATTTAGGACTGAGTTATTATTTCGTTGTTCTTTTAGATCTTTAATCTTGTTTCCCAGGGTGTCATTTTCTTCAACCATTGATTGTTTTTTATGTTCTATTTCTTTCATCCCATTTTTCATTCCTTGGAGTTTAGTCTCAAATTTTATCATTTTATTTTCTAACAATATGTAGTTATTGTCAAGCATTGTAGATAATTCTAATTTTTGTTTTCATTCTCTTTGTTTTTCTAAAGATTCAATGTACTTGTAGAGACTCTCTAGGGAAATTTTTCTTAGCCTCCCTTTGCTAGAGAAAGGCCTAGAAATATGGCCTGGAGAAATGCTCATAGTTTTAACAAATAAAACTTAGTAAGAAAAAGGTAAGAGAAATGTATGCATGTGGTAAGAGATTGTATGCCGCGGAGTTATATTATGAGATATAGTATATATTAATTTGTCGAGTTTGCAGAGGTGAGTCGCAAAGCTAAATTATGTGTTGCAATACTCTATTAAAAGTCTACCAAAGTCGTAGAGAAGTATTGTATCCACCGTAGAGAAATGGATATCAACAAGGTCGTAGAGTATCAACAAAAGTCACTGAGCTATATATATATATACACACACACACTCTGCAGAGGTAGTACAGAAGTATTCTATCTATTGCAGAGAAATGTTTATCGAGGCCGCAAAATGTCAATGAAGGTTCCACTGCAAAGAAATGGTTATCAACGAGGTCGTAGAGTATCAACAAATATATATATATATATATATATATAATATATATATATATATATATATACACTGCAGAGGCCACAAAGAAGTATATATCGAATCAGAAAAGCAGATGCACCACAAAGAAATAGAAATACAATACAAGCATGCTTATGTGATTTCAAGACTTTTTAACCAAAAATATTACGACAAATAATATAATGTTTTAGGTGTATATGCTCTTTATTTTGTAAATTTTTAATATGATATAAATATTCTTGTGATATTAAAAAAATATCTCTAATTTCACAAATATCTCTATTTCTTTCTTTTTAAAATCTCCCACCAATACATTTTTTAAATAAAATTTAAAATCTTTTTTATTAAATAATTTTTATTTTTATGTCTTTATATCTACACCTCTCTGTACGTTATGTCTACCCACAAAATACATATAATATATTGATTTTATTTGTCGTTTTTTAAAATAAACATGATAAAATATTGGTTCCCTTATATTATTTTAAGATCCTTCAAAGAAAATATCATGATATCATGATTAAAATATTATGATATCGTAACTTTGTTTTCAACAAAATACTATTATAATATTATGCCTTTCTTTTAGCAAATACTATGATGATATTATGATTTTGTTTTCAAATGCCTAAATTTATAGGCTTTATTACTTGCAACTAGGGGACAATGACATTTATAATCAAATGTATAGCGTTAAACTTGAGAAAACAGCACACATATTTTGGTGTAATTTTTAAATGAGTTGTTTTTAGTGTGATTTTTTGGAAGTTTGTTTGGTGGGTTTTTTAAGTCTAATTTTTTAAAATTTAGTAGGAAATTATTGAAATAACAAGTTTGATGATAATGCCTAATCTAAATGTTTTAGGGGTTTTTGAGGGTGTTGAATCCATATATACAGTAAAAAAAACCAGTTTAAATAACACAAATCAAGATTTCACCTCAATTTTTTTAATCAAATTCAAACACTGTAAAATCCAAAAAATGACACTAAAGAAAACTCCATTCCCAAATAATTATATTTAATTCTCACTATTTACACAAAACTTTCCAATAAAACTTATATTTCTTTTTAAATAGAAAACTACATCAAAATTAAAAACAAATAACTTATGATTTAAATATTTGAAAAATAACCACTAATTTTAGTATACAAAGCGCCCATCACAGTCCATAAAACCTGGCAGAGAATTTATAATAATTTATTATATTATAATTAGAAAACATTTATTATTTTTCAAATATTTATTAATAAATAAAATTTATTTAATTATAAAATAATATTTTTTTTAACAAAATTTTTTAATCATATTATAACATAATAAATATTAAATATATAACATTTACAATGAAAAAGTATATATGAAATAAAATGAATTAGTAAAGAATTATAAATCTATATTGTTGAGATAAGCTCGAGATTATAAAACTATTTCTTTTATTGTACACAAATCGAACAACTATAGAAAAACATAAAGTCTAAGTTATTATTATGAATAATTAATTAAAAGAGTATTTTCATTATTTGTTTAAAAGATTCTTGTCCCTTGTCCTAGTCATGATTTTGCCGTTTCGTACTTTCTTTAAACACCCCTCCCTCTTTTGTTCACTCAATTCTACCCGTCATCATCATTGATGTTGCCAAATCGTGTTTCAGATAATGCTCTCCTCTCACCATCATTCATGTCTCATTCGGAAAATAATATGTTCAACTTTACTTTCCCTTCTGCGACTTTATATTTTGCCGGGCTAGGATAAGACTATTTATAATGTTTAAAATTATGTCATTTGAGAAATTAGGAAAAGTTAAAAATATATTATATTATTATTTTTGTATTGAAATTTTTTTTTTTATAATGCATATGATTGGAGATGTTATTCTAATTTATTTAGATAAGTTGATGGAGATGTTATTCTAATCTATTGATTTAAGATGTGTAGTGAAGATTAAATTAATATTACTAATATAATATAATATTGATTTATTAAATAAATTTATTTAATTATTGTAATTATTTTTTATTAATAAAATTATAAAATTTTTTTTTAAATAAAATTTTTATTTTATATATATATATATATAATTACAAATTTTCAAGTGGGTGTAGTTTAGGTGCAATAAGGTTTTAGTCTTACTGATATTGACATGTTTACTCTTTGGGAGTCATTTTTACATGAAAGATAACCAACTTATTTAGATAGGGATTGGATTTTCCACAATAACAACAAAAAAACAATCAAGTGGGGCGAGTTGTTATAATCCTCCCTACTTGGGTTGTCAAGTAGGAGGAGTTGTTATTATCCTCCCTACTTGGGTTCCAATCCCAACGAGATTGACATGCTCTCTCCATGGGAGTAATTTCTTCATGAAATATAACCAACTCACCTAGACACAGGTGGGTTTTCCATGGATGTAGCTAGTATTGATATCCAGTACAATAAACCACAAAAACACAGTCAAGTGGGTGGGTTTTCCATGGATTTATCTAGTATTGATATCTGGTACAATAAACCACAAAAACACTATCAAGTGGGTGGGTTTTCCATGGATTTATCTAGTATTGATATCCAGTACAATAAACCACAAAAACACAGTCAAGTGGGTGTAACTCGGGTGCTAAGGAATATTATCTGGTACAATGAACCACAAAAACACAGTCAAGTGGGTGTAGCTCGGGTGCTACGGAATATTATCTGGTACAATGAACCACAAAAACACAGTCAAGTGTGTGTAGCTCGAGTGCTAGGGAATACTATCCGGTATAATGAACCACAAAAACACAGTCAAGTGGGTGTAGCTCGGGTGGTAGGGAATACTATCCAGTACAATGAACCACAAAAGCACAGTCAAGTGGGTGTAGCTCGGGTGGTAGGGAATACTATCTGGTACAATGAACCACAAAAACATAGTCAAGTGGGTGTAGCTCTGGTGGTAGGGAGGAGTCACTATTATCCTCCCCACTTGGGTTCCAGTACAATAAACCACAAAAACACAGTCAAGTGGGTGTAGCTCGAGTGGTAGGGAATCTATTCAGTACAATGAACCACAAAAACACAGTCAAGTGGGTGTACCCTGGGTGTTAGGGAGGAGTCATTATTATCCTCCCCACTTGGGTTCTAGTCCCATCAAGATTAACATGCTTGCTCCATGGGAGTAATTTCTTTATGAAATATAACCAACTCACCTAGACATAAACAATTTCTTAAAAAAAATCATAACATAAATTAATCAGTAAAAAGAATAAAATAATAATCATTCATATTTGTATCCATAATATTTTAGACCTTCATGTTTAAATTTAATTAATAAACATATTCATAAAAATAAGAATATTTATATATAGAGATATAAAATATAAATAATGGCTATAAATTAAGTCAATTTACATAAAAGAATGATGATTCATATTCGTAACCATAATATTTTGTAATCTTATATTTAGATTTAACTATTAAATATGTAAAAACTTAATACTTACAAACATTTTTTACACACACACAACACACACATATATATATGAACTAGTATAGATCCATCTTAGCTCTAAATATACCAAGAATGAAGAGGAATTGAATTTCTCGAGGTCAAAATCTTTCTTCAAGTTTTGCACTTAAAAAGAGTTTTGCATCTAGAGAGATTTGATTTCTTTGGGTGCTTGGTAGATCCAAAGTTAAGATGAGTTTTTTTGTTTTAATTAGTTTTTTTTTTCAAATATTGTTTTTTTCTCTCTATGAGTGATACACAAGCCAATATATAAGTTAGCGTGTGGTTGTCTTCCATGGCTATTTTGGTGCACTTGATTGATTTATTAGGTTGATGGAGCATGTGAAAGTATAAGAACAATATATTTCAATCCATTCCTTCCAAAACCCTAGAAAAGTAGTTCAATGACATATTAAAATATTTTAATGATCCACACTAGTTAGAAGGGACATTAAGAACCTTTTTTTTCACAATAGAAATTATATTATATATCATAAAATGTTGTTGGTGAGCCTTACAAATGTGTAATACAAAAAGGATGGTTGAGGCTAGATTTGAGAGATGTTCTTAGCTCTACAAGGTTAAGTTAGCCTAATATAAGAAAATGTAGAAATAATACATATCTAAAATAAGTTTCGATGTCGCTTTCTTATCATCATTCATTGAGGTGATAGAGTACAATTTCTTCTTCTTGACTACTAGCATTCATTTCTCTTTCAAGCCTTGGGTATGCATTATTAGATCCTACAGTTCAAATATCTTTTGATCTGGCAGATCTTCCCAAATCTTCCTATCTACCTCTATTTCCTCTCCTTCACCAACACAACTCACATGATACTAGAAGGTGGGTTGAGAGATATCTCCATATTCAAGAGAAGGGTCTAGTTTCCTCATTGGTGAAAGGGGAGTGAGGAGATTTCCATGAAGGAATAACTAATGCAAAAGATGCTTCATTTGGGTTGGCAATGGTTACATTAGGTGCAAATCCTAGTTGATTAGAGGGGGAATGGGGAAACTTTATTGATCAGTGGGTGATCTTCCTTTCCACCATCCCACCATGTAGAATTCACGGGGGTCTTTGAGAATGACTACTCTAAATGAGCTTAGGGTAGGAATTAGTGATAAGCTCGATTTTATATCATGCCCTACAACAAAAAGACACTTTTTCATTGTCTAACTTTTGGGTGTAGGAATAACCCTTGGGTATTAGGTTTATTCTTGCTATAAATCCTTTATTCAAGCTTATGTCTACAAAAATATGTTCATAAGTAGTGACGCATCTATGACACTTTGAAAATGGAACTTGCTAAGAACATTTTCACTAATAGAGAGAGAATCCTAATGCTTGAAGTGAAGAGGGAGATTGGAGAGTTTGACCCAATATGAGTTGTAGAAAGAGAATTAATCCTAGGATCGAAGGATGAAATTTAGGCCTTCATGCAGAGACCAAAGTTGCGTTTGAACCAAGGAATTGAGTTAAAGATTCAACCTCATTCCTTTACAAGATCAAACTCTGTAAATGAACATTCCTTTAGCGTAGGACTAGATGAAGGTTTCAGCTTTGACATTCAATTTTCAAGCACATGAAATCCACTCATGTAAATTTTGCAAGCGTTAGATTGACACCATTGAATATACAAATGAGACTGTTAGTTCTATACAAAGTTTCCTACTCAACAACTTCCTTTCCAATGGGTATGGGGAGAGTAGGAGCCTCTTGAGCCATGAGGTGCCTCTATCACTAGGAGATACCAAAAAACTCATTTTTGATGACATTAGCAAATGAAATACTAACATACTAAAAGAAGATGTGACACCAACCGCTTTAGAAGGAGATTTTGGAAGAGAGGAGACTTTAGTGGCTAAACCATGCTAAGTAGAAGTTTCTAGAGGCTAGAGGGGAGGGAAGGGATCCATTTTTGTCATCATGATTGAAGATGATAATATTTATGAGGGCTTTGTGAGAGGAGGAATTAGATTTGGGGAGTGTGAAGTGGAAGGCTTAGAGTCCATATATGTGGATAACATACCCATTTATACCTAGGAGGAACATAGGTGGTCAAATAAGGTCAAAATTTAGTCATTACGCAATGAATACTTGCATGAAAATCCATCACAATCAAAAGATTATGGGGATATCACTCTCTAAAAAAGGTTAGTGATCATACATTGCAAGTGGGTACACCCCCATATTGTTATCAAATATTTTTTTGTCATTCAATAAAGTGAGTATTTGGGTTCAAGCAAGAAAGCGCATGTACAATGCATGCCAAAAAGTGACATTACAACATTGAGTACATTACACAATTAGTATGGTGGCATACATGTATATACCCCTTGACAACCAGTGGGGTACCCATTTCATCTATTCTTAAATTTCTTGCATGTGGATTGTATGACAAAAAGTGGAATCCAAGCAATGAAGACATCTCACAATTAGATGGTGCATACTCTTCCAGACTTTCTCAGAAACAATGGGATAATACTTTATCTAATATTCAAATTTCAAGTTTCTCTCAAAAACTAGGATTTCAAATTTTTTTGCCTCAATTCCCCACATACTTTATAAGTGAAGGTACAACCTATTATCATGCTACTTGATTACCCTAATTCATGCTCATGAAGACAGAGATAACATGATAAATTAACGTTTCCATAACCTAATGAATTGTTGGACTAATGGCTTGATATAGGATCAGTTGTTGTAACTTGATGGCATAGTCAACTAATTGCTTGATTGCTCAGATACCTCCCCTATTTGCATAGGAGTACAAGTCACTACAAATATACACTTATAATTTAACACTTAAATATATCTTGTAAGAGGATGTAACATCCCTTTTCCTAATCCCCAAGGTTTGTAATGTAATTGAAAGATGATAATGTTGGAGGGCCATCATAGATATCTTCCAAAATTGTTGGATGTAAATATCCTATTTATTTAAAATTATAAATTGCTAAAGCTAAAGAAGAGGACAAGCTTCTATGGATCGCTATGTCTGCAAAGGTAGTTAACTTCAAAACATATAAGGGAGATTGAGAAGTTTCATATATCCCCTATATTTAATATTTTGACCCGTAGTTTCTTGTTGAACTGCCAACTGCTCAAAGAAGTTATGCGAGAACGGGGGAGGAGGTATAGGAGCCACCCAAGCATGGAATACGTACCTCACGCCAGATCCCTATTGACCCCGCAACCCACGAAAGGACCCCTCATGTGTAAGTAGTATTTATGGGGAAATGAAGGGGGGATTCATTCAAAATTGTTGAGTTGTGGAGTAT
>APFE030518099.1:0-105682 GCA_000404065.3 Pinus taeda | reverse complement strand
AAAGGCACTTTTCAGGGATAATTTGCAGAAGGTGTCTTCAGGGAACATGAAGTACATACTCAGGGGAACATAATGCAAATGTTTTTAGGTTATGTCACTGCTCACAGGTCCCGGAATGTATCCTCCAATATACGAAAACAGGGGTAACAGGGACGGTGACCAACGGTGACAAATTACTGTGTAACAAGGGCATCATACTCCTTTTTCATCGCTTCTTTCCATTCATCATGAGAAGTAGCTTCTTTGAAAGAAGTTGGTTCAAAATCTGTAGACAAATTCAATTCATAATCATAAGAAACATCCATATCAACAGGTGAATGAGAGTCATCTACATCACCTCCATTTTGCCGATTTGAATTTCTAGTCCCTGTCTTTCGAACCTCATCAGGATGAACACTTTCAAGTGTCTTTGTCAGCCACTTTCGGGGACCTTTCTCAGATGGTCCAGGCTGCTCCATTGATTGAGTTGGGACTAAATCAAGACTGATTCTCCCAATTCTATCAATCACATCACTTGAAGTATCATCCATTGTTGGAGTTTCATGTGGGGGAGAGAGTGCTTCAGAGGAAGATTCCACATGTTGATCTAGTATAGGAATCCTCCATTCAAGATGTGGAATTTGTTTATCAAATTCTTGAAATTATTTTGAATTTGCGAATCTATCCAAGCGATCAGGTTGTCGCTTAACAACATTGTCAATTTTGGATGTTTCAAGGAAGATTACATCTCTAGATACAACAAACTTTTTATTGACTTCATGATAGAGACGATATTCTTTGGAGGTGTTTGAATATCCCAGGAAGATACACTTACGACTTCTTGCACCAAGTTTGTTTCTATGTACCTTTGGTATCAAGGCATAACAGGTGGAACCAAAGACCCTAAGATGCTTTACCGAAGGAATGAGCCCATACCGCATTTCATAGGGAGTCTTGTTTTTGATAGCATTAGATGGACATCTATTCTTTGTATATACAACACATAGAACTGCATTAGCGCAAAACATCAATTTTACATTTTTGAAAAACATCATGGAGTGCACAATATTTAAGATTGTCCTATTCATTCTTTCAGCTACACCATTCTGTTAGGGATTATAAGGCACATTTGTTTGATGTTTGATCCCATGTTGGCGAAGATAGTTTTCAAATTCATTTGAAGTGTATTCTTTTCCATTATCAGTGCGAATGGAGCCAATATGAGATTGTGCATCATTTTCAATCCATGTATGGAAGTTCTTGAATGTTTGAAAAGCATCAGATTTGTTCTTCAATATATAAACCCAACACATTCTGGTGTAGTCATCAATAAATGTCATCATATATTTATTTCCATTTGCAGAAGGAACAGGCATTGGACCACATAAATCTGAATGAATGAGTTCAAGTTTTCTATGTGCTCCTGAATGTGAATCATGAAAACACTGTTCGCTATGCTTTCCTAGAATACAAGCATCACATAGCTTAAGTTTCCTAGGAATTGTAGGCAAACCAGCAACACCATTTTTCTTCAACAAGCGAAGGCTATCATAGTTCAAATGTCCAAATCTAGCATGCCATAATAAACTTGATGGAAGTGTACCTTCTTCATAATGAGAATTGTATGAGAAATGTTGTGCACGAGCAGAGGTTCCTTGCAGCTTGAGAAGCCTTTCTTCTTCTATTCCCCTCATGACAAGTGAGTGGTCAGATGCTTTTCTTATTTCAAGCTTGCCATCAAACATATGAATGGAGTGACCTTGCTGGCGGATGTGGACCAAGGACAACAAGTTTCTCTTGAGCTGTGGGAGATACAGAACATGATGCAGAAGAAAATCTGGAAGACCAGGCACTTTAAGCCTGATTGTGCCAAGCCCTGATGGCTTGATTTTTTATTAGTCTGCAAAGTATACTGCTCCATCAACATTGTCAGTAAATTCTTCAAAAAAATCTTTTCTATGAGTCATGTGGCAGGTTGCTCCTGAATCAAGTAACCAATCATTTTTCCAAGAAGCAAGTGAAGCATTAAATAAATCTTCATTTACTCCAATATTACATTTTGCCACAACATAATGAGCGGATTCAGGTGCTTTACCTTTGTCTATGTCATTAGTTTTACCTTTGGGTTGGTTTATTTGTTGCTCAATTTTGTCCCAAGGTAACTTGCATGTAGAGGCATCATGTGATCCATTTCTTTTGCAGTGTATGCAGTGCAAATCTGACTTTTCTCAATGAGAGTGTCTGCCCCCTGCCTCTTAAATATCTTCCTCTTCCTTTTTGACCACCTCCTCCTCTAGAAGAATCTTGGGCAAGATTCTTTTCTTTATGAGCAAGGCACACAACGTCTTTAGAAGATTCAAGGGTTGTCTTCTTTCCAAAAGCTTTCTCTCTTCAGCAATTTTTTTTTCACAAGAGAGTCAAAGGTAATATCTTTGAGATTTCCATTTGCTTGCAATGACTCAAGATAATTGGAGTAAGTAGGATAAAGTGCCTTGAGTAAAGTGATAAGAGGAATATCCAATACAACCTTAGTGGCTTTGATATCATGCATTATATATTTTACTTCGGATGCAAGAGCAAGAGGATCACTATTTTGTAATTCAAAAGTGAAGAGTTTAATCATGAGTTGGACAACTTCAAGTGCAGAGTGTGAGTCATAGAGTTCTTTCAGCTTTTGTAAGGCTTCGAAAGCATTTGAAAATGGCGAAATATGTCAACTCACCTCTTCACTTACAGATGCTGCAATTAATGCATAGGCTTTGCTGTTCTTATTTTCCCAAATGACGAACTCTTTGTTTGAGGTAGGCTGTTCTGGCTCTTTGTCTCCGTCTCCAACACACACTCCTTTCCACAACTCATTGAAAATGAGGGTGTGTTTTATCTTCCGGGACCACTCAGGATAGTTCTCCTTGCCAGTGAGAACTGCTCCCACAATAGATATGATTGAATGCATTGTAAAATCTATGTAAAAAAAAAAAACCCAACAACAACAACAACAACAACAAACAAACAAACAAACAAACAAACAAACAAACAAACAAACAAACAAACCTTTGGCAATAATACTATGAAAAAATTGTACTTCTGGTGGCAAACTCTGTTTAACTTTGAAAAATAATGAGGGATAATATATTAGAGTTATTAACTGGGGGATGGGTTATGTGGTGGAGGGAGTATTCAACATATGGGGGAGGTATATATGGAGGAGGGGTGATATGGAGGCCAGCGCATGTATTAAAAAAAAAAAAAACAGAACAGTGTATTAAAACGAGAGTGGGAGCGGTATTGTATGGTGGATTATGGCTGCGCATGTATGGGGAGCATGGTATTGTTAAGAGCCAACGTTTAGACAACGACCGACATAGGTTTGGATCGATGGAGGAGAGGTATTATATGACTGTTATGTAGCGGATTTAAAACCGGAAGGATTGCATACACTATTCAAACACTATACCGTTGAGCCATACGACATAAAAAATTGGAATTGAATACCATTCCACTGCGCCATTCAGATACCATACTGCGACACCATCACCAGAACGACCTTCAAATGACTATCCGACGTTGTTCAACGCAACATATATATCATGGCCTTCGTACACGAACTTCGTGCAGTTCAACCCAACATATACAATACATCCTTCATACAGTTTAATGCAACATGGGTTGGTTTGCTATGCCTTCATGCACCAACCGTCAGTAGTCATCAACATAGAGAACAACGAACAAACCTTTCAATGTAGTGTTCATACCAGATTCCAATATATTTTGATGCAGAGACCAATATGGAGTTGACTATGGGTCATTAGCTCAAGGCTGAGAGGTATGGTTGACTGGGAGGCTTAATTGGAAGGTAGAGGATAAGGCAAAGTTATGGGACAACAACTTGTTTGCATCAAACAACTTCTACACTTCTGATAGCGCTTCCACTGACATTTTTTTTGTTTGAAATATTCAATGCATAGTTAAAGGCATATGCACTTATGCAGCAAGTAACTTTAACATAGTTCAAAGCATACTTTCAACACAATACAACAGATACCACGACCTTCTCGGAGGCTCCTCCAGGCAATGGTAACCGGAGAAAAAATCTTCAAAATGAAATGCGCACAATGCTAGAGAGCAACATTATCAGAGTGGTGCAAAAAGCACCATGAGTGTTCTGTATGCAGTTGGAGCCGCGAAGCAGAGAATAATAGTGAGTCGCATGGGAATAATGATGCGTTCAGGCCGGTGGAAGCGTTAGAGCTGCCAGGCTAGCCAATCTACATAGGGTTCAAAATACCATAGGCAGAATAGGGAGTTACAAAGCAGAGGGAAGCCAAAAATGGCGTTGGCTCTGATACCATGTCAGACTAGGAGGTAACTCCTCAGATCAATTTATTGATATTCATTCAGGTTGGTCTTTATTATATACATGAGGGAGAGACTGTTCATTTCATCTCCCGGTGACTATTTATATTTTCTATTATTTATTTACATCAATTTCAGTTATTCACCCAATCCTGATGATTAGGTGTCAACAGAGGATGTGTGTGGTGATGATGTTAGATTACAATAATTTTTGTGTTTGTTAGATGTGATCATGATGATGATTCCCTATTAGATTATTAGATTTGTATGCTAGCTAATGACGTTTATGCGTGTTACAGGTGTATATAATTAGATGATGGAAGTGAATTCAAATGTGTATCTTAGATGATGTTTATGTTTAATGTTAGATGGTTATCATCATAATGTTTATTTTTACGAAATAATATTTATTATAGATTATGTATTGGTGAACTTATATCAAACTTTTATATATGAAATTGCATGCACAACGACTTATTTCAACAAAAAAATTGCAAAGTTATTTTTATAAATTACAAAGTTTAGTATGGTTGAAACTATGATTGTAAAATTACGATAAATATTATTCTATTGCTTAGATAGTTCATTGATATTCAATCTAACTTAATTAGTAAAATATTTCAATACTCACAAGGAAAAAATAATTAAAGGTAAAATAATTTAGTTAGTTCATAATTAAAGGTAAAATAATTTTATACATGCATAAGACCTCCTTTTAGTTTACATAATGTTGCAAAAACTGTAATTTAAATATACTAAACACGACTTTACCTCTCATGTAATTTTTTTTTTTTTTTATTTTTTTTTTTTTTTTTTTTTTTTTTCACAACAACTGCTATGGATTGTATTAGCTGGTTGGCCTAAATGCCAGAATTCTGATTACAATGGGGGTTGTCCAGGTCGAAATAGAACCGACCTCCTGAAGAATTGAAGGGTTTGTATTCCTCTTCCAGCTCTTTTTGAGTTCTACAATGGAGTTGATTTCTGTGATTTGCCCAAGCTTGAAAATGCAAACAAACTGATTTAGAATCAGGCAATAAAACTTATCTGCTGAAATGATTATGGAATTGGATCCCATGTTTCTTCCCCATCCCTTATCATTGCTCTGTCAGAGAGAAGTACGACTTTATTTGCTTCACGATCTGCTTCTTTGTTGTTATCTCTTAATACATGAAAATAATTCAAGTTTTGGAACAACTTCCCCAAGCTTCTAATTCTATGAATCAACCTTGCTAATCTTAAGTCCGGGGGGGCAGTATTGGTCACCATGAGCTTTATGATCACTTGAGAGTCCCCAAGTATGATTGTCTCCTTGATTTCCAGATTCAATAGCAGCTTGAGACCTTGGTAGAGGGCCAATGCTTTTGCTTGAATCCTGGAATTGAACCCCATCCCCCAGGCAAAGCTGTGGATCAGAATGCCTTCCGTGTTATTAACCGTTCCTCCTGCCCCAGACTTGCCAAGATTTCCTTTTGCTGCCCCATCGAAAAGAGAGAATGAACCTTATGGTTGGAGATCCAGTCTTTAAATTCTTCCTTATTTATCACCTTACTTGCCATTCCTCAAGAGGAATAATATTTCTGTTGGCTTGACGGAATTGCATGTTTAAGGAAGTCCCCCAAGTAATGTCGAGTTGAGTAAGATTCGAGTCATCTTTTTGATCCTCCAGGCATTCTTTTAGTTGAATTTTTACCTTAGCCACTACCACTTTGACATCGTGCTGGGTGTTTCTGAAGATTCTGCTATTCCTCTCTAGCCAGATCTGCCAACAACAAATTTTGAGGAGGGAAGACTAGGCGACCTTTATCACTATTTTTTTAGGAGGGGGAGCTGGATATCTGTTCTTCCAGTTAGTGAAGAGATCGGATATGGAGGTAGGAAGTTCGAAATTTGGATTTGAATGCTCCATCAGTTCTCTCCAGACCTGCATTGCAAATTTGCATTTTAATACCAGATGGGTGACACATTCCGCCTTCTCTCTGCACAAGGAGCATCTAGACGGGCCATAGAAACCACGCCTCTGCAGGTTCTCGTCGGTGAGTATTTTTCCGTGGCATAGAAGCCCACTAAACATATCTATCTTGTGCAGCAATGGGATGCCCCAAACAGTCTTCCATGGGGTCGGATCAGGAGGAACATATGGTATTGCAGCAAGGTTCGAATAGCCACGTGCAACAGTATAGCCCGCAGCTAAGGAGCCCCAACCTCATCTATCTTTCCTGCGAATGTGCGAAGGGGCAACTCCATTTAACATATTGCAGAGGTGAATGACGTTTTGTAGAAGTTCCGCCGATGGATCAAGGAATTTCCAGCCAGCCCAACGTGTCCCTTCCCACTTGGAGATGTCCCACAGAGTGTATTTACCTAAGCTTGTAATCCAATCACGTAGCTTCTTCACGGAATGGCATTCCCAATCGGATCGCGATCCATTATGCGATCTGTCCATATGTTGATTTTTTTCCCATTTCCAGGGATCCAATAGGCCTTAGAGCGGATTAGAGGGGCAGCTTTAGAGCTGAGTCTGGCGAATGAAGAGGTGCCTTGGGGAAGAGGCCCGTCCAGACATCTTGTCCTCTCGCCTGCAAAGTATTTCTTCCAAAGCGCTAGCTGAGCCCAGCCAGGCTTGGGCGCTATGATTTTCCAAAGAAGCTTCGCTCCCATGGCGATGTTTTGCTGGGGAAGCTTCTTGAAGTTTAGGCCTCCCTCCATCTGAGGTTTGAGGACTGTCTCCCAGTTGAACAAGGGGATTTTCCTCTCGTTTTTCTTACCTCCCTTCTAGAAGAAATTTCGGATGTGCTGGTCCATTTTCTGAAGAATGCCGACAGGAGCTAGAAGCACTAAGAACTGGAATAAGGGGAGACTGCAGATAACAGATTTGATCAGGACTGACTTATATGCTATATTTAACCAGTTATAGCCCCATGCCTGAAGTTTGATCTTAAATTTTTCTAGTTGAGGTATCCAATCCCTGCTATAGGCACGCTTGAGGAAGATAGGCATCCCTAGATACTTAAACGAGGTCCATACAACTGAACAAGCAAATCCTAAACATATGGCAATGGAGTTGAGCATAGAGGGCGAGGTATTCCAACAGTAGATGTGACACTTTCCCTTCTTGAGACTGCTTCCAGACATCATGCCAAACTCATCCAGAGCCTCTTTGAATCTGGTGGCTTAGTGGATCGAAGCAGCCCCAAGAAGCAATGTATCGTCTGCAAACAGGGCATGATTTATGTTCTGACTCCTCTTGCAATGCAAATCCCTAGAATCTCCTGATCTTGCTTTTTTTTGTTTAAATGAAAGCTGAGAACAGAGGTTTGGATAACAAACAACAGAGGGGATAGGGGGCAGCCCTGCCTTAATCCTCTTGTAGCTTTAAAGAAGCCAACAGCTCTGCCATTAACAAGGGGAGCTATCCATGGCTCCGAGATGCAAGCCCGGATCCAGTTTATAAAGCTCTCTTCGAATCCAATTTTTTTTAAAACATTCAACATGAAGCTATATCTAACACGATCAAAGGCATTTGCTAAGTCTAGTTTGATGGCCATACCTCTTTCCTTGCACTGGTGGCTGGATAGGATTGCCTCTTGAACTAAAATGAAGTTGTCCACCAGTTGTCTTCCATGGATGAAGGCCCCTTGATTCTCTGGAATGATTTTAGGAAGGATATGTTTTAGCCTGCTAGCAATGATTTTGGTGATAAGTTTGTAGCCAATGTTACAAAGAGAAATGGGACGAAATCTGTTGAAAGAATTGGCGCCCTTCTCCTTAGGAATAAGTGCAAGGAACGAGGAGTTTGTGCTTCCTCCAATTTTCTGACAGGCTTGTGATTTTTGGATCATTTTAAGGAGATCTTTTCCCACAATGTGCCAGCAGGATTAAAGAAATCTGGCAGAGAAACCACCAGGTCCTGGGGCTTTCTCGGGGTCCATGGCAAAGAGAGCGGTTTTGACCTCATCCATGGTGACTTTGGCTTCTAGCTGGTGATTCATATGAGCTGAGATTGAAGAGGGAACCCCGTCCAGGAGACAAAAGTTCTAAGTCCCATTCACCTCTTCGCTGTACAAATTTTGAAAATGGAGAAAGGCTTCCTGCTTGATGCCTGTAAAGTCTTTGTGGATCACAGCTTCTTCTTTGATTTCATCTATGTAGTTGAAGCTTTTCCTGACTTGAGATTGTTTGTGAAAATATGAGGTGTTTTTGTCTCCTGCTTTGAGCCATAGGCAGCGAGATTTGACCCTCCATGATTCCTCTTCATTCAGGCAGGCTTTGTGATATTGCTGTTGAAGATGGACCTCTTTGTCAAGAATTTCTTTGGAGATGTGGGCCTCTTCCGAGAGCTAATGGTGGGCATCTAGCAGGCTTTGGATCTTTTTCCTTTCAGTAGCTGGGTTAGGAAGTGTTTTGGCCCAGCTCTTTAGGGCAGATTTCACTCTTCTGAGTTTTTCTTCCTAGATATAGAATGGAGATCCATTGACTGGCTGAGACCAACTTTGCTTGACAATCTGCAGGAAGCTGGGTTCCTTGATCCAAAGAGGGCTGAATTTGAAGGGGATGGGGCCAAGATCTGTGTGAGTTCAGAGGTTCAGCTTGATGGGGTTATGATCAGAGGTGCTACAGGGATGAATATGCATGCTGGCATCTAAACCAAGCAAAAGGAAGGAACTTTGCACGAAGAATCTATCTAGCCTTGCTGCAATGTGCCCAGGCCCTATTCTTTTATTTGACCACGTGAACTTACCCGAAACAGGCTTGATATCTAGGAGGTCCCAGTCTTGAAGAAGATCCTCTTCCCATTCCCTTGACGGGTCTTGCACAATGCTTCCTCCATGCTTTTCTGAAGAATGCAGCATGAGATTTAGGTCTCCAGCAATGATGATGTTTTCTAGAGTGCCCAGATCCGCTTGGTTTCTTAGTGAATACCAGCAAGACTTTTTTTCTCCAGCGCTGACCAGCACATAAACATTGAAGAGGCAAAAGGTTTCTTTAGTAACTAAATGCTGCATCGTTAACATCAACCAGTGGGTGGTTGAAATCTCAGATATTAGCGAGAACATGCTATAATTCCATAGGGATCCCATCCCTCCAGAGGCTCCTCGGGCTGAGACAGCAGCTGCTTTGCTCTTATTCCAGAGTTTTCTACTTAAGTGAAGGAGGCCAGAATCCTCCTTCTTAGTCTCCTGGAGGAGGAGTATGTCCGGGGCTTCTATTCTTATTAAATTTCTTATAGTCTCTTCTTTGGTTTTGCTCCCCATACCCCTACAGTTCTAGGAGATAATTTTCATTATTTACCTTTGCTTTGGTGGGCTCCTTTGTAGCCTTGATGTTGGTTTCTAGCCATCTTTGGTTTTTTTGCAACAACTTCTCTAATGTAGGCTGGTTGCCCTGCAACTTGTCCTTATACGTTTCATGCTCCCTTTTCTCCCGATTTGTTTTGCGCCCTCTTGTAGATCTCCTTACAGAGGCTTGGGAGTCTCCTATTTCTCCTTCCTCCTCTGAGTCTTTCGATTCTTGGTCCTCTTCGTCAACTTCTTCTGGGGTTCCTTTTGAGCTCTCTGCAACGCTTAAGTCCTTGGAAAGGTTGGGCTGACCAACTTTCTCTGGAGTGGCTAATTTCTAGGCCTCGACTTCATGGATGTCCTCTAGTTGAGAGCTAAGGGGATCATACATGTTTTCTGGGGCAGTCTTAGACGGGATCTACCGAGCAGGGCCTTGATGAGGATTGCCATTAGATCCTCCCGCCTTCTGGACCTTGAGAGAAGTTTTTATTCGTTTGACTTGGTTCCAGCCATCCTCCTTCCCTTGCATAGATTCAATGTTGGACAGACAGCTTCTGGCGAAATGGCTGTAAACATGGCATTTCCGGCATTTAAAAGGCAGCTGTTCATAGTCTAGTTTCTGCATGTGTGTCCAGCTTCCCACCTTGATTTTAATGGCCTCTGGAAGTCCCACCTCCAGATCTACCTCCACGCATATCCTGGCACAATCATATTGATCCTTGTTATTCGCTCGATCTATAAATTTCCCCAGGGCATTTCCTATGTGCATCAATGAATCCCAATTCCAGTAATGCACTGGGAGGTTTGGCAACCTGACCCACACTGGGACAGCTTTGGGTACATCTACTACCGGATCGAATTCCGGAGTCCATTTGTTCAGGTACAGACCCTGGGGGCCCATGAAGTAGGGGTCGTTTCGAAAGATCAGGGCTTTGTCGTCCTTTGAGGTAAATTCGAAGAGGAAGAATCCTCTCCCCAGGAAGTAAGAGGTCACACTTTCTTGGATCAATGGCACCTAGTTTCTTTTGACCTAGTTCTCGGTGGATTTGGGAGAAGGCCATAGTCTAGTGAACTGGCCGACAAGAGCTCTCTCGGACAAGGACAATGTAACCTGGATCGGGGTTTCCGGAGGGAGGGAGATTTCAGGAATTTCGTCTAGTTTCTTGACGAATTTCGCAGCTTCGACATTCTTCTTCTTAGGGAGACCTTCTAGCAGTCGGTTAAAAGCCTCAACGGATGAGGTCGGCGGGGGGGGGGAGGGGAGAAAGCCGCCTAGGGAGTGCCTGGCACCTCCATGGACACAAGCTCTGAGGGGAGCCTGCCAAACTTGATCCGGGCCTGCTCAAACCTCCATTGATCTGGTCGATTGCATGGCAAGGGGAAAGCTATGTGCAGGCCGTCCCGCAGAGAGCAGGGTGGCAGAGTGCAGGCTTGCGCGCAGCCTGCAGGACGCGCAAGGAGTGGATCTGGACAGGGCCGAGGGTGATCTCTCAGAGCCGCAGCGCAGATGATCCAGATTCTTGTCTTTTTGAATACATTATTACTCTGTTATGACAGAGAATAATTATTGTATCATGTAAAAAATTTAACCTTACATATTAATACACAATTTTTTCATTGCTAGAGTCCTCATAGAGTTATCACTACATGATGATTTATATTTATTTTGAACTAAACAAGAAGAAAAAACATATCAATTGATTAATAAACCAATAAGTATCTCATCGAGGCTAAATATTCAATGTTATTTCTAAATTCACTATTTTCTTCTCATTTTCCAATTTGAAAAGGATAGTGACCTTGAATCCTTATTATCATAGATATTGTACACGATTGGAAATACTTAGTTTTAAGTGTACAAATATTTCCATTGCCAAAAAGTGTAAAATTGTTTGTGAATGTTACCCTTTATATTATAAAATGCTAACAAGACGAATAAAAAACCAATATAATTGGCGAAATAAAGAAAACAAAAACACACAACAATAGTATAATGATGAAATAACACAAGTACATAACACCCTCCATTGTCATCACCCTGATTATCTTCCTCGCTTGGCATGATAAAGCTGTTGCTCTCAAAAATATGTTTTGATCTAGGGTCGTGTCTTTATATGAACCACCAATCCCTATCCAACACATATGGGTAAAAAAACACATGGTTGTAGTGCTTTGGGAAAACATAAGGCTCCCGAAATTCATGCCACATTTTTCTAGAGTTGATAGATTTCATCCCACTATTGTGATCTTCCTTTACATTGTTCCGACTAAAGGTGTCTGACCACTTGCACCTAAAAATAACACATTGGAATGAAAATAAGTCCACTTAAATGATCTCTTTTATATTTCCAATGTAACTTAATGTCCCCTGCATTAGGCTTTGATCACAAAACCTAGCATGACTAGATTGGATGAACTTGACTTCCACTCCACAGTCTTGTGTCATGCATCCATCATCGAAAACCTTCATGCAAAAATGATGTCCATATACCCACATAGATGGGAACAAATGCACCTATAAAAAGTGAAAAAAGTCATAATGGCATGCATCTAATAACCCGTACATAACTCAAAATATAAAATATATATAAATGTTACAATTCAAAGGTGTTGTATGAAGTTAGAATTGTATAGAAATAGATTATAATTATTGAGTTATTGTACCCAATCCCTATGTTTAGCACATCCTCTTTGGCACACAGGTAATGACTAGATGCACCATATTTATCTCTGGATTGAAGAATAATCCAACTGTTAGGGCATGTCATTGGCATATTTTCTTTTAAACGATCAAGATAAGGCACACTTCTACCATTCAACCATTTGAATTGTTTCTTGTCACTATCCCATTTTCTCCTCTTATGTTCGTATAATGCAATCCACGGTTGTTTCAATTCCATATTGTAAAGAATGAATTTGTTGATGGCTTCGATTTTTGAATTCACTGAGGAAATCAAACCAACACACACACACACACACACACACAAATTATGTTTGAGATCAAAATATGAATTAGTATGAATTTTAATGTGAATAGTTGTTGTGTAGTAATTTGAAAAATGATAAGCCTACACATACTCTTTATCACATGCCTCTTTCCATTCATTTCGAGAAGCTCCCCTTCTCTTTTGTATTCATCCCTTTCGTCATTCCAAATCGCCACACCTGGTGTGTTGTTGATCTACTTGATGTACTCATTGGAATAATAGAAAGACTTGACATAGCGAAATTTATTAACATAGATGTTGAATAATTATGGATCATCGAACATAGGCTCCCCATTTGAATCGAACATTTATGCAAACTCCTTCTCCTTCTCTCTCTCACATGATCTAAGCAATTCAACTGGCGTTATTATTGCAGGCCTTTGGGTTCTCTTTGGTTTACCATTGAAAGAAAATGTTGCTGATGCAAGAGCATTGTCTCTCAAAGATCAAGCTCGAAGTATCTAGTCGGACCTAAAGGTCTAGACGTTAGCCAAGAAGGGGCCATTGTAAAATTTCATGTAAAACAATCTTTATTTCTTAGCAAGCATAGATAGGGAATCTATTAAGTGGTTCATTTAAAATTAAGGCTGGTTGAGCCATTATTAGTTTTAAATTAGGCAAGCAGATCAAGGTAGGATTAGTTAGGAACTAGTTTGAAGAAACTGTTGAGCAATTGAAAAGTAATTGAGGAAAAGTTCCTCAACTGTAAAGAAACTGCTTCTAATGTATTGAAAAAGGAAAAAGAGTTAGGTTGGAGAGGTTAAACAGAGAGAGAGAGAGAGAGAGAGTTAGATTTTTAGTTTTGCTTGTAGGCCTACATGTAGATGATGATAAGAGGCCCTTGTAATAAGAAGATCGGGACAAGATAGAGGAATGTATTACTGTTTGCTTATATATTCAAAGATTAATTCAAGACTGTGTGAAATGTGTGTTTTGAGTATCGAATCATAAATTGTGTGTTAATCAGAGATTTGGGTAATAAATATATGCAGGCGGCACTTGGCGGAATACACTCAGAGGAGAAGAGGAATGATTCAATGGAATCTTAAATGGATCGTGAATCATTTCAAAGGATCAAATGATGCTCTGTAATGACATTAATCAAAGGAGCATGCATAGTTAAGCTCAAGAGGGAGCGCGCAGTAGAATAGCTGAAGATCCAGAACTTTGAAGGAACCTCGAAACCACAAGAAACATTGGAGAATGGCGTAAAAACCACAAAGAAAGGAAGAATAGAGAAGCGAAGCCTTATTGCTCAGAAGCCGTTGGATCTGACGGATCAATGGAGGAGATTAGATCACAATGTTTTGGTACGAAGCGATTAACCTTGGCCATAAGCGATTGCGATGAGCGATCTCTGATATATCGCATCGAAAAGTCTTTGTGTTATCGGAACCGGGTGGAGAAGCGATTGCGATATGCGATTGCTCCGATGCGATCAATGAAGTGATTGCATCACAAATGTTAATGGCATTATATCAGAGGAGTATGGCAAAAAGGAATGTGACAAGCGATATGAGGCACCCGACAATGAATTAAACGTGGGTTATATAATATTTGAAGTCCGATTGCATTATCACACATCGGGTGTGGAGGAGCCCTGTGTTAATGTGACCTGCAAAGGATTGGGTTAGCGATTAGCGATAAAGTTAAACATTGGGAGCTATGTAGAGGCCATGTTAAAAGCAGAAAAGGTATGGTTCTCATGTGCTTTGTGAATATTTGTATTATAAAAGTATTTATAATAGAAATAAGGTGATAGCGCCGATAAGGGTTATGTGGGTTAAGTCCAGCGTAACCATAGTAATAAAGAGCGGGGTTTTGGTTATACATGCGGCTTAAGGTTATAACCTAAGGTTAAATGAGGGCTTAGAGGGATTGAATAAGTCCTGATATTAAAGGAATGGATGGTTTATAAGGGTTAATGAATCCCGATAGGAATGGTTTGAATAAAAGACTTTAATAAAGTCATACATGAAGATTAAGGGGTGATTAGATTCCTGATAATGAGGGTTTAGACTATTGATTTAGTCTATTAATATGTTTCCACATGAGAGATATTGGGAAGGGCCTTAACCATCACTTTTGATGAAGTTTTGACCTGGTAGGTCATATCTATTCCTGGGACAGATATGTTTATGCACTTTACATGCATACTGTGGGTAAAGTAGGGGTAACCCTGCATCAATAGGTATCAAAGCAGTTAAAGCGTTTTGAGGAAACTTAGCAAGTTATGTTTTTTGAAGAAAGAAGATAGGCAGGAGGTCTGTAGAGGAAAAGGAATCTAATTATAAATCTGAAAGGGTGGCAGAGAGGATAAGAGTATTCTCAAAAGGGAACTAAGAAGCAAGCTTTTGAAAGCTTGGGAATGGTCTTTGTTTTAAATATAATTGATATGCAGGTAACAACAATTAGTGAAGCATCTCAGCAAGAAGATCACAACCTTAAGAGAAGTGATGAAGGAAGCCAGTAAGGGTTTCTAAGAGAGTGTGGCCAGAACCTATTATTTCAATTGTGATTGAAATACAAGAGGATAGTTGTGTTCTCTAAGGTACAGATGAGTTGAAGCCTAGAAGGAGCAGACAGAAGTGCTCAAAGGAGGTTCCAAAGATAGAGAACCAAGTACTTGCCAAAAGACCAAGTACAAAGGAAATCTTGGTGAGGTAAGTTGCAACAAGGAGGACTTGTTGATGTGGAGGCTTTAGTGCAGTTCATAGTGAATGAATGAGGAACTCATAGAGAGAGGAGAAGAAGATGGTTACTGATAGTCATAACAGAGGTTCTGGGGAAGACCACAACAGAAGAAAAGTGAAGAAAGAAGATGCCAAGGCAAATGGCATGTGGAAGCAGTTGACTGATGAAGAATATGAGAGGGAGAAGGTTGAGATAAGAGTCCATCTTGAAGTACTGTTGGAACTATTACAGAGGAAAGCAAAATACCAAAGGTATGGTTATATAATGAGAAAGAAGGTAAAATGGCATAGGCTACAAAAGAAGAGAGAGCAGCAGGTGAATACTCAGTTAATAGAGGAGCTTAGGAAGCTTGAGCAGATAATGGATGTTCAATTGAGGTCAGAGAATCTCAAAGGAGTTGAACTATAACAAAACAAAGTTGCTGGAGAAGAACAAGTTCCTTGTGAACTTGAAGATGGAGAAATGATATCCAAAACATCAGTTGAGGCTATTGAGCCTTATGATTTTGAAATTAACAATTTGTGTATGTTTGTAGTTGTAATACATGATGATGGACAATCATTGGGTATTGTCAAAGAATAGGAAACGGAGAGATAGAATTTGAATTTTGTTTTAAAGAAGAAGGATGAGAGAGTTAGGTCTCGTTAGGAAGCTTATACACAATTGGGGGAGAATATTTCTTTTTAGCATACTGATAAAGTCGTAAACAGAGAGAGTTTGGCTTATATGGGTAGCCAAAAGCAAGCAGAAGAGAAGGAAGATGTCAACCATACAAATTTAACGCTTGAAGAAGCTAACAGAGAGATTTTATTGTTAGAAAATCTATTAAGAGAGTCCGAGTCAAGCCATGAATTGATACCTCAGGTAAATGATTTAAGTTTTAGTAATTTTGATGAAGAAATGAGGTTTTTTGAAGAATGCATAGGTAGAGATGTGAATGAGGAAGATTCAGTCAGCCCAGAAGGACAAATGAAAGTGTCACATAACAGTGACAAAGAGAAGGATAGAAATGTACAGGAGGATGGGACAAATATGTCTCATGCTAAAGAAGAATCAGTCTTAGAACTGAAGGAGACTGAACTGACTACCAGGATTAGTCAAGGAGCTGAAGGACAACTATGGAATTTTGTCAAGGAAAAGGAGGAGATTTATGATGGAATTGATCAGGAACATAATGATGAGGTGTTTGAAAGGAATAAGGTAGAAAGTGAATTGTTGAACTATTTGCTGGAAGCATTTGAGCATGAGAAAGGGATTGTGGACATTGACAGAAGAATGTCTCAAGTTTTGACTGAGACAAGAGCAAATACTAGTTTGCTAAACTATGTGATGTTAACAAATATACAGAGTAATGTGAGTGAATATGTTACTGTAGTCAGGGAATTGGAGAGCAGTTTACTTTTTGAAAGTAAATTTGTAGATAAGGAGTAGCAATTGGATATTGCAGAGGAATATAACTTCAAGGATACTCAGGAAGTTTGAGTGGCAGCAATATCTACAGTAGTATCTGGAGCAATCTCAAGAATAATAACAAAAGTTGAAGTAGAAAAAGATGAAGGAAGTAATCAACAGATTAAATATGAAAGGACAACGTGCAGTGAGATGCAATGGCAGAGTAATAAAATCAAGATTTGTTATCAACGGAGGATTGAACTGCAAGAGGCCATAGATGAACTATGGGATTTGATGCGAGTACCTAAGAAAAGCTACAATAGAGCCAAGCAAGTAATCCATTGTAAAGTTGGATGGAGGGTGAAGAATGTTGAAGGTAAAGACAGCGGAGCACTACAACATAAGGTGTGGAAGCCTGGAAGGTTACAACCAAAGAGAGATGAAGAGTGAAGCTTATGGACAACAACAAACAAAGGTTTGGGACCTTGGAGGTTTTCCATTTAACTTATGAAGGCACATGATTAGGAGATCATGAATGTTTTCAACTTTGGGAGTCTGATGCAGGAGCATTGGCTCTCAAAGATCAAGCTCGAAGTATCTTGTCAGACCTAAATGTCTAGACGTTAGCCAAGAAGGGGCCATTGTAAATTTTCATGTAAAACAATATTTATTTGTTAGCAAGCATAGATAGGGAATCTATTTAGTGGTTCATTTAAAATTAAGGCTGGCTTAGCCATTATTAGTTTTAAATTAGGCAAGTAGATCAAGGTAGGATTAGTTAGGAACTAGTTTGAAGAAAATATTGAGCAACTAAAAAGTAACTGAGAAACAGTTCCTCAACTGTAAAGAAAATGCTTCTAATGTATTGAAAAGGGAAAAAGAGGGAGGTTGGAGAGGTTAGACAGAGAGAGAGAGAGAGAGAGAGAGAGAGAGTTAGATTTTTAGTTGTGTTTGTAAGCCTATGGGCAGATGATGATCAGAGGCCATTGTAATTAGAAGATCAGGCCAAGATAGAGGAATTGTGTTACTGTTTGCTTATATATTTAGATATTAACTCAAGACTGTGTGAAATGTGTGTTTTAAGTATCAAATCATAAATTGTGTGTTAATCAGAGATTTGGGTAATAAATATATGCAGGCGGCACATGGCAGAATACACACAGAGGAGAAAAGGAGTGATTTAATGGAATCATAAATCGATTGTGAATCATTTGAAACGATCAAATGATGCTCTGGAATGACATTGATCAAAGGAGCATGCAGAGTTAAGCTCAGGAGGGAGCGCGCAACAGAATAGATGAAGATCCAGAACTTTGAAGGAACCCTGAAACCACAAGAAACATTGGAGAATGGCGTAAAAACCACGAAGAAAGGAACAATAGAGAAGTTAAGCCTTATTGCTTAGAAGTCATTGGATCTGCCAGATCAACGGAGGAGATTAGATCGCAATGTTTCGGTGAGGAGCGATTAACCTTGGCCATAAGCGATTGCGACGAGCGATTGCCAATATATCGCATCGGTAGAAAAGCCTTTGTGTTATCAGAACCGGGTGGAGAAGTGATTACGATATGTGATTGCTCCAATGTGATCAACGAAGTGATCACATCACAAATGTTAATGGCGTTATATCGGAGGAGTATGGCAGAAAGGAATGTGACAAGCGATATGAGGTGGACTCGATAAAAAATTAAACGTGGGTTATATAATATTTGAAGTCCGATTGTGTTATCACACATCGGGTGTGGAGGAGCCCTCTGTCAATGTGACCTGCGAAGGATTGGGTTAGCGATTAGCGATAAATTTAAACATTGGGAGCTGTGCAGAGGCCATATTAAAAGCGGAAAAGGTATGGTTCTCGTGTGCTTTGTGAATATTTCTATTATAAAAGGATTAATAATAGAAATAAAGTGATAACGCTGATAAGGGTTATGTGGGTTAAGTCCACGTAACCATAGTTATAAAAAGCGGGGTTTTGGTTATACATGCGGCTTAAGGTTATAACCTAAGGTTAAATGAGGGCTTAGAGGGATTGAATAAGTCCCAATATTAAAGGAATGGAAGGTTTATAAGGGTTAATGAATCCCGATAGGAAGGGTTTGAATAAAAGATTTAATAAAGTGATACATGAAGATTAAGGGGTGATTAGATTCCCGATAGTCAGTGTTTAGACTATTAAGTTAGTCTATTAATATGTTTCCACATGAGAGATAATGGAAAGGGCCTCAACCATCACTATTGATGAAGTTTTGACCTTGGTAGGTCATATATATTCCTGGGACAAATGTGTTTATACAATTTACATGCATACTGTGGGTAAAGCAGGGGTAACCCTGCATCAATTTCTCTTCTGTAAGGGTGTTCTTTTGGGAGGAATACCTTGGAGAAGTCATACACTAGCTTTCGTAGGTTGTCAGACCACCTAGCCTTTAGAGAAGCTCCACAACATTTGTACCCATGATACCCTTTTGTTACAAGACCTGTGAATTTATCGTAAACAGGCTGACACGTTAGCGAGCATGAAGATCAGAACAATTGCAATGAATTATTTTAAAGATGTGTGAAACAGTATTGTTACGTATATGAACAAATCAATAAAAATGAAATTTACCAGATCAAACTCCTACGCCTAGATAATAATGTATGGTGTAAGCACATATGCCATACAATGTAAAAATCCTCTCTGTTGCAATGGGTCTTGATACATCGTACACATGTATCCCTTCCCATAATTCCTTCAATTTATATACCAATGGTTGTAAGTAGACATCCATATTCTTCACTTGTCTTCTACTAGGGACTATGAGAGCCAACATAAGATGTTCATTCTTCATGAACAACCATGGGGGGATATTGTTATTGATCACTACTACAGGCCAAACAAAATAGTTAGTGTTTTGGATGGAATATGGGTTAACGCCATCCATGAATATGGTAATTCATAGACTTCGTACTTAATCCTTGAATTTTTCAGGCCATATATCCTCTATATGCTTCATGGCTATTGAATTTGTTGGGATTCACGTAAATCCTGACTCACTTCTGTGTGAGGCATGCCATCCCTACAACATAGCTAATTCTTTGCAATGAAAGAGCCTTTAAATCCTTTGGATTATAGGCATATGCCTTAATATCTTATGAGGAGGACCATGTGATTTACCCAATTTTTATTTTTATTTTTATTTTTTGTTGTAGCTGTAATGCCCACATTTCCACATTTCAGACATATCCCTTTGTATGCATATTCTCTTCTATATAGAATAAAGTCATTCATACATGCATGATATGATATGTACTCAACTCCAAACATTTTCAACAACTGCTGTTCCTCTTTGCAACTACCCGACAAGACATTATCACTTGGAAGAAACTTATCTTTGAATAACCTGCAGTTGGTAGGGAATATAATTGTACAATGTTAATATTTAACATTTGTAAAATCAACTATTTTTAATGACGTTGATTGTGGGGAAATTTTTATCAAAATATAAGGGACTTGATCGATCATGTAGGTGAATTAACTCAATATTGCTGAGAAACATCCATTCTTTCAAGTTGTACAACAACATCACTGTCTCGAGCTGAGTAGACTTTGACTTGCCATGAAGTCTAAAGAGAGGGGTGGTGGAAGCAGATTTTAGGCTTTCGACTAAGGTATCATTGATATGAGCATCATCACCTAGCTCATCATTCTTAAATGCAGCTAACAACATTGCCTCCATGGCAGTCAGATTCCATAAGTAATCACCCATACCAACCGCAATTTTATTACCTCCATTGCCAACTTGTGATGAGAACTACTATTTCTGTAGTCATTCCTAATTGGTGAATCTGGATGTAATGGCAACTAAATAGACGGTTGATTCAAGCATTATTTGTATGCTTCCTCTTTGAGTCTTACTCTTAATGTAACCTTCTCTCAAGTTAACGTTGTACTGGGGTGCACCAGAAGATGGTAGGTGGGTCACTCATAGTCACTAGAATCCTATTTCAAAAAATATTGAACGTCATTAGTACAATATCAATGATATTAGTAAGCACGACAATGCAATTTGTTTATTGAAACTACATTATACCAAACAATTATTACCATCGTTGATCTAGGATTGTGGCTGGAAGATGCCATGTTCCAATTAGTAGGGTGAAGAGGCTGTGCATTTTCATCTACCAACTACTAGCGATATGTTGCTACTGGTAAGAGCTTTTGATGTTTTTGAAATGGAGGAATATTTTCTGCATCTGAACTCGATTCTGAATTAGGATCCTGCAAATTTGGATACATTTTAATCCAAATTCACATGGATTAAAAAAAAATCAATTAAATAATCGAAATATAAATAAAATTTGAACGTACTGGAGATGGAAAGGGAAAACTATACGGACTTTGATCAACAATATGGAACTAGCTGGAAGTTAAAGAGTTGGCCATTTGATATTATTGAGTTTGTGTCCTTCCATTTGAGAAAAATCAGAAATAAAATTTTGTGTGCATATCTAAAATTTATTTTGAGAACCATATAACCATAATTTGAATTTCAATATAGTTTTCAAACCATTTTTCAAGAATAAGGTGACTTTAAGCGGAAAGTATATACTATGAACTACTGTAATTCATCTGGATGCATCCTAAAGGATAATTTGAGATTAATATGTCATTTTATGTGAAAATAAAATTTTAGATAGCTTTTAAACCGGGCCGGTGCCCTTATCAGAACAAAGCACACTGATGCGATTAAATAATACCAGCATTATGGTGTTTAAATAATACCCACATCGATTTCTGACATATGAAAAAAATGTTATCATATCAATACTCTTGTACAAAAATGCACCGACGAGCTGAAAAAAAAAAAAAAAACGTCGACTTCTAACATTATGAAAAGAAAAAAGTATGTTATCATATCAATACTCTTGTACAAAAATGCACCAATGAGTTAAAAAAAATAGAAAAATAAAAAATTAGTATGCCCCTGCTTTTGGATTTACAAAAGTAAAAACGAATTCAACCAACTAGGTGCTCTTATAATGTATACTATGAACTATTGTAATTCATAACTCTTATACCCTACCGGTGCACTTATCACAACAATGAATGCCAATGCGTTTAAAAAATAGTAGCATCGATATCCGACATTCTAAAGAAAAAAACATGTTGTCATATGGGTGCTCTTGTACAAAAATGCATTGGTGTGTTTTAAAAAAACAACACCGCAAAGCATTTGTTTCCAGATTTTAGAAAATAAAAACGAATTCAACCAACTTGGTGCTAATATAACAATTAGAGAATCAAAGCTTTTAAATAGAAACCACATTGTTGCGTTAACAAAATTAATCGCACCGTTTCAGGATTTTGAACAAAAAAGGGTATCATGTCGATGTGTTGAAAAATTTTGGCGCCGCAAAAATGTCTGTGCGTTTTTCTTCTAAACAGACCAATGCTTTTGACTATTGAATGCGCCGATGTTCTGACAAATTGTAAAAACAAAACACCATTTTTTTTAAAATAAAAAAAAAACAAATGACAATTGATGTTGTGAAGTCTAACTTCATAAATTGTTTTAAATAGTAAAAAAAATTCAATATTTCATTATTTTACCCAAAATTTCAAGCGAGTAATTTGCAAGAGAGAAATATCAGGAGCACTGTGCAACAGCAAAATATTTTGGAGCAGCAAAATTATTTAGAAGATTAGAAGTTGAAAGATATGGTGATTCACTAAAAACCTTGCATAGTAAAATTTTTAAATTTTATTGTTTATTTTACTAATAAAAAATTACAATTTCTGTTAGGATTTAATTAAAAGAGAGATCATTTGCAAGAGAGACATACTGAGAGTAGCAAAATATTTTGGAATTGCAAAAAGATTAGAATTTGAAAGGTATGGTGATTCACTGAAAACCATGGATAACAAAAAATTTAGAGATATACTATTAATTTTTTTTACAATTTCTATTAGATTAATTAAAAAAAGAAAAAATTATATAAATTAAATAAATAAATTTTGAAACCCTGATTTCTTCATGCAGAATTTCACCTTAGGGTTTAGCTTCCTCTACCACTTCACAAATAGGGTTTTTCATTTATCCATTTTGTGTTTAATGAGTTTGTGTACTTACAATATATAGGGCATTTGACTTGTAAAGTAGGGAAATCACTTTCCAAACCTTGTCGTCCTTGTTTGTTTAACAAAAACAGACATATGTTCAACGGTGTGCCCTGTGTAATATAATGCATTCGTGCGCCCTGTGTAATACAACACACTAGTATATTATAACACAGTCAATTCTGTTTAGTCTGTTCATCATTGCTCCCGTGTGTAATATAATGTACTGACACGCCTATTCCAAATAGCACCGTTAGATCATTGCGGTGCGTTTAACATTACAAATCACACCGTCATAACTTAAAATGATTTAAAAAAAATTAATTTTCCGTGGTAGTGTCTAAGAATTAAACACCTGGTGCATTTAATGGGATAAACACACTAGTGCATTTATTCAAGTAAACGAATCGGTTATCAGAGCTCTTTTTGGCTGAAAATTATTTGATTTATTTGTAGATTATATTTAATGGATTTTTATTGAATGTACAGGTTGTAGATTGATAAAAAAATGTCTCAGAAGGTGTAAAGTAAAAAAAATACTAATCGACACAATAATAACACATCAAAAAAAGTAGAGAAGAAAAGTTCTTTGTAAATTCTTTACAAAATTAATATGTTTGAACTATATGTAAGTTTAACTAATACGTATTAGTTGGTGTGTGCAATGCAAAACACAAAATAAAGAAATCTGATAAAATGATTTCTAATCTAAGTGTAGAAGAGCATAAAATCTTGATAGAAAAATTGCAGAATGATGAATTAGGTGATTGAAAAAAATACTATTCAAGATGAGTTGTTGTTGTTTTTTTTTAATAATATACTTAATAATATTAAATAGCATGTTTCAAACAAATTATTAATTCATATATGTTTAATGTTATATAGGGAGCAACAATGAAGGAAAAGACCAATGTCGTTTTAAGAAAAGAAAAATTATAGATCATGTTAATGACAATGAATTGGTCCCTAGCTCATTTGGAGTGGTGCTGAAGGTTAATGCAAAGGGGGATTTTTTTTTTTTAACAAAACTATGAGGGATCTAGTGGAACGAACATATAAACTTACTTTACACTTACAATACAAAAATCAATTCAATGATTTTAAGAACCAAATTATATCTAAACTACAAGAAACATTTCCAAAGCAATGGTCAATGCGACATGTTAGAATTGCAATGCCAAAAGTATATGACAACAAAAAAGAATCATTCAAAAGGTAATATTCCTAATTAAAATGATTTTCTAGAATTATATGTATATATTACTATAAACCATTCATTTATTAATATCAATTTTGTTATATTTAGTTTTCATATATCAATATAAAAATAGTTTATTATTTTTTTAAGGAAGATTATGAAAATCCCAAATGATCAATGAGCTAATATGCGAAACATGCCTCTAGGAATGTCTAAAAAAATCTAAAGGAGATGGTGAAAGAAATGGACACAATTGCATCATAAGATGAGTCATCTCAACAACAACGTGCTTCAAATGTATGTATTCATGATTGAATTTGTACAGGCAAAAAAATAATTTAGCATTAAATATCATTTTCAAGTATTTTCTTGCAAAAAAAAACAAAATGAAACTCATTAAGTACATAAAACATGACGACAAGGAAGAAAAAGGTTGATTTCAAAGTTTGCGAGTAATTGTTAATATTTCTTTATAACAAATAAAAGTTTCATTTTTGTATATTTTAAGTTGTTTTACAACAACCATCATTAAGTGTCTTCAAATAGGTGCTAACAAACAAAGAAGAGCCATTGGAAGAATTGATTTACATTGGGTTAAGTAAGGGTTATGAGTATATGTTGGCATATAAAAAATTAATTGTGGAATTTGTAGGTATCTATGTTGTTTTACTTCACTGAGATTATAATTATTAGAACAAAAAAATCCTTTATATTAAATCTATGATTTATAATGGGGTTTAAAACATGCAGGGAATAAAGTATGGAATTACGTGAGCAAAACACTTGTTGCAATAAGACATGAGACTTGGTTTTGAAACCATGTGCATAGTTTATAAGCCAGTTCTTGCTATGATACATTGCTATTCGCTTTACATTGATGTATATTATTTATTACAAGCTTCATTATTCTCACCAATGTAGATATGCTCATTACACTTTATTTTTATGTTTGCAGATGGAACAAGATCAAGAAGACAAAGACAATCGACAAAACATTCTTCCACATAACCCAAGTCATGGAAGTAGCTCGAGTAATGAGAATAGTTCCAATGAAGAATGATGATCTCTATGGATATCAAATGCAATTTATTGTAGCATTTGAAATAATTGTTTGTGAAAATCAAACATTTTCTTTAATGTAATGGACATAGTGTCCCAATTGAAAGACAAAGGGTTACCAATAACAATCCCATTTTCTATGACAAAGAGCCTCTTATTGATATATAATAAAATACATTTTAATTTATTCAATGTTGTTTTGAAATGTTGCACCACTGATTAAATGTATGGATGATTAAATATTATAATGAACACATGCGAAATTTGATAATATAACAAATTAATCCAAACATCATATACAAATGAACTACTCAAATTTAAATTTATATGAATATTGTTATAAGATATATGTTGATTTTTTGATGAATAACGGATTTTAAAAATTACAATAACGGCATTGTTGCGGGTTGATGTTTCCAAAAAAGAGAAAATATTATACAAAACATTGGTGCGTCCATAACATAAAAGTGCACCGGTGCATTATGTTATATAAAAGTAGCGTGATAACATATTTTTGCATGATTGATGCCTTTTAGGAAAACGACAACACGGGGGCATTTTTTTCTTCAAGCACCGGTGTTGTTTGTAATTAATGCCTTGATCCATTGTAATTCTTAACGAATCAGTGCTTTCATAGAACTAACACCTTGATCCTACAAAATACTATTTCCAGTTCTGGTGCATTATGAAATCTTACAACACCATACCTTTTATATAACTAACGCATTGGGGCATTTATACAAATGATACACATCGACGTTGTAAGTTTAAACAAAAGCACTGTCACAACAATTATTTTTTGTGTGCCCTAATGTCGTCCCTTACAAGAATGCCCCAAGTTTTTTGTTTTTTTAAATTTATTAGCACCAATGTGGTATATATTATGCACTTGCGTTCTTTGCAGTCAACTCCTCAGTTGATCCAGGAGGATCCTAAAAGGAATTTTTTTTTAAGTACTCGAAATTCAATGAAACCTATCTCAAATCGAAGAGCTTGTCATTCTCAATCCAATGGCATGAATGACACCTCAATCTGACAACGTATGAGAAAGTTATGGCTCACTGAAGTTTTTGAGAAACAATGAAAATTTTGCATGCAAGACCCACAAGCTGCCACGTGGCAGGATGATGTCAACAGTACAGACGTTGAAGTTAGCTGTATGGATGATGACATTAGTAGAGTGATGTGGCGGTAGAAACCAATCAAGTGATGTCACATGGTAGGTGACATCAACAACCCAGTCAGACGTACGAACCAATCTGATTGCGACACGTGGAGCCCAGTCAGTGACCTGCCGGTTTTCTTAACTAGGCAACGTTTTACACCTTCACGGCTATCAGTGCCGATCAAATTGTCACTTGATTAATTTGTCTAATAACCTTCGAAAATTTGGGGTGGGGGGTGGGGGGGAACAGTTGTTGGGGCTTCTTTAATAGACATAAATCTATATTATAAGTAGCCGACCGACGTGCTGTCAAACCCTGTTGGTCGTCCTGGTGGTTGGTTGTATTATATTAAACATATCGCTGATGCCCGTGGAAAGTTAATGAAAGGCCACAAAATAATAATACCACTTTCCATCGCACGGAGGTTCGACCCCGAGTCTCCTAGGTTGAAATCCGGGTGACCACTGATGTGCCAACTGACGACCTTTGGTTGTCTTGTCTGTTTGCCCATATAAAAAGACCCTTTCATCTAGCGCCAAAGGGGAGGAGGCCACGTGGAGCAACGCAAGAGGGCAAGGACCGAGCTGGAAGTAGTAGTTCTGGGACCACACATTGACACCAATTTCGAGAAGGAATTTGCAGGAACATTCTCAAAATATTCTTGTAAGGAAACTGCAAGGTATGTAAAGATTCCTTAAGGCTCCATAGGTCACCAATAAAGAACATGGTCAAGTTTATACTCATCTGAATTGGAATTTCGCCAAGAGTTCAATTGTGCAGTCCATTTTTCCATCTAAGAAACAGATCTCTTATCCATCTCCATAAAGGATATTTGGGGAATATTTGAGATTCTTGGGTTTCCAAATTTGACCGAGGCAGAAGGGGGTTGAGTTTATAGTCATTTTCACAATTTATCACCATGAATTCAATGGTGCAACCCATTTCTTCAACAGAGATGTGCAATTTCAGGCCATCCCCGGAAGTGGAGGTATAAGGTGTCTTTTTATACTTGAATGTAATTTCATTGCGCTAAATATTAATGAAAAAGGCCTTCCCACATTGAGCAGGGCTCGAAGACGTAACCCACACTAGGTGAACTTCGTTATCAACTTGTTTTGTGCCTTTGTTTCTCATGGTTGCATTTTATTTCAGCTTCTTTTATGTGATATGCTTTCATGATAACATGTCCTTTTATATGGAATTTTGTATGCATCATTGAAGTGAAAAAATTTGGATCAAGTTTCGTATCAGAGCGAGTCTTTTGTTGATGTGAATTGCAAGTGTATGATAACCAGGGAAAAGCTCTAAAGAGGTGAAGGAAAACTTAAATCCTTTGATCCAGAAGTAGGGCATGCAACACAATGAAGGGAAATGACAGATGAAGATACTTGGTTGGAGGAAGAGCGAAATTATCACAGGATCTTCTACACCATGGTAGAAAAAGTCTACAAATTGTTTGTAAAATATGAGAAGAAAATGGCGAAACTAGAGAAGAAAGAAGGACCAAATGATCATGCCTTGGTAAATCATGAAGGTGGAGGAGAAGATCCCCCCTCTTGAATCTCTCTCTCTATCTTATAGTGAGATTTCTTCTTCTTCCTCTTCTCATCATTCTAAAGGTAGAAAATCTCATGAAAAGTCATTTTTGAAGATGGATTCAAGTTCAATTTACCTATGTTTAGTGGAAAATCTAATGCAAAAAATTTAGATAACTCGATCAGACAGGTTGAAGTATATTGCCGCATGCATCAAATCAAAGAGGATGAGGTCAAAATCCAATTAGCATACTTTTGATTGAGTGGCACTGATCTCGTATAATGGGAAAGTAAGTTGTAAAAAGGTGGTAAGAGTAATTGTAAACTTATTTCATCTTGGCCCGAGTTTGTTTCTACGTTAAGAGAGAAATTTTACCCATTGGGCTACAGGAAGAAATCCACGATGGAATGACAACATTTCAAACAAAATAAAGGTCAAAACATTCAAAATTTTACAGAAGAGTTTAGGGAAACATTGATGAAATACATTGGCTCATTGCATGGTTATTTGTGTCATTCATTGCTATTATTTGAACTTAAAACTCTTGATGAAGTTAGTGTGAAGGTTGTACATCTTGAAAGTAGGGGGAAGCATGAGAAAGATGACCACCTAAAGAGGGCAACAACAAATAAGAGAAAAGAAGCAAATACCTCTTGTACTCATTATGAGAAAGAAGGGAATGATGAGGAACATTGCTGGAAATTGCATCCGGAATTGAGGCCAAAGAGGAATGGGAGAAAACAGTGTTGAAGATGCAGCAAGAAAATATAGTTATGACTTTGCCTTGGTCAAACTATATTAAAATTTGAATTTCAATTTCAACATAATACTTTGAGGTAGTTAACTGAGGTGACATGGCTCCTATCACTCAGTTAACTCAGTAAATTCGAGTTGGAGACACTTGAGTTTAGTTCTACATGATTGGTTGCTAATTTGTAGCAATATATTTATGTTAATTTGAATTATTGTCAGTTTAACTAGTTCTCACTGAGATCTAGGTGAGTGGATCTATCTCAACTAGACTAGAGACTGCGATATTTATATGTGTGCAAAAGGTTTTTTGTGGTTCAGTTTGATAGTTAAGAATATTACAATCATGTCATAAATGACGAACCATGGTTTTGGGGAAGGGCGGGGCTCTTCATAACACCATGGTTCTCTAGTTTTGATGCAAACTCAATGGTGGTCTCAAAAAACACTGGCGTGGGTAAGGCTGCACAACCTCCCACTACCTTTTTAGCACCATCTGGTCTTAGAAGGCATCATAAACTCTTTGGGAAGGTTTCTAAAGCTGGATTGAGAAAGAATGGAGAAAGGGATCTTCACATTTTCTCATATCTGTATGGATATGGACTTAAGAAAAGGTGTTCCGGATTGTGTTCATATGACACACAAAGATTTCAAGTGGACACAGTGGTTGGATTTTTAAAACACTGTATTTAGATGCAAGGTTTGCCACCAAACATGGCACTTGCAAAACACAAGCAAAAAGCAAAGAAAAAACAAAAAAGAGACCACGAAAACCAAGAGGATGGAAATTTTCAGAACTCCCATCATTAGATGAGGAGCATGAAGAAATGGATGAAACTCGACAACAACCAGAGACAGAAAAGTAGCAAGGCTCTCAATAGGAGGGAGAAGAAAAGGAGGAAGAACATAACAACCAAGCAGAGAATCCAAATAGATCTACAACTAATCTGACCCTCGGAAACCTATTAGGGGAAAAAACAACAATCAAGGCACAGGTGGAGTTAAGAGAGTTCATGTATTTGAAAGTTATGATTCAGATAAAGAAGTTCCAAACATATCTAGAAATAATGAACTGACAATTGTCATTACTGCTCCATCACCTGGGGTCTAGGCAAAAGTTCAAAAGAAAAAAGGAAAAAAAGAAAAGTTGAGTTCATCTGGCAATTTGTAATTTGTAATTTTATTTTTATTTTTTGGTAGCTCTGCTACTAAACATGTGTCTTGTTTACACACAGGTTCCTCGAGACTATTTTTGAATGCTTTATGCATATACACAATGTAACTTTTCATTTTTATCAAAAGAAAGTTACTGATTTTTTCATGGGAAAAAAAATTAGTTCTCACTGTGAGAAGAACTAATGGAGGTCAAGTTGTGGGTGCGTAACTTTTTTCACACTGAGTGATCATCTAGTTAACTGATCAACCAACCCTAAATAATTGTTGCATGCAAAGAATTCGAGTTACCTAGTTGAGATTAGAGTTCAAGGGAAGTGTACTATCAGTTGTAAATAGTTTCAAGTTGTACAAGTGGTGCATGTAATGAAAGAAGTGACATATGGTAATTTTACAATTCCTTGGTGTGAAATTCCTAAATAATAGGGGAAAATTACCAAGGGAACAACACAAGGAAATAGGAGCTTGGAGGCTCAAAATTTTGGCTAAGTATTGGTCATGGTCAGTCAATCAGGCAGAGGGTAGAAGATACAGGTGTAGGTTGAGCTTAAGCTTGAGTAAAGCATATTATATTCATCTAGATTATTTGATTAATGCAATATAGATAGTAAGGGGTTTTGAGCAGTTGCTTTCCCTTAGATAAATCTATGTGTTTGTGTGATGTTTCATTTTGCATGTCAAAGATTCTTTTTTTAGATGGTGAATTAACTTCCTTATATTGGTAGAGTAGCTTCAAGTCTTGTGATTTAGAAAATTTCATGAGTAGTTTAGAATCTACACATTAATTTCTGCATGGTCTCAGAGCTAGATTCACAGTAAAGAAGAGATTTTGAAGTAGTCATTGCAGGAGGTTCGAATTTGATGATCAGTGTTACAATTTTTCTCCATGAATGAGAAAATGGCTTTCAATGGAATCAGGCTTGACTATGCTTTGGAAGGAACCACAAATTTTGTGGCATGGAAGATTCAGATGGAGGCAATATTGGATGATAATGGGTTACAAGAATACATCAAGACAAATGTAGCAAGATGCCCAACATTTGATGCCCAAGATCTTGCTCAATGCAAGAAGGATGTGGCTAAAGTGAGGAGGATCATATTGGAGGGAGTTCATAATCATATTGTCTCGAATATCCATGGGAAAGAGACTTTGTTCACGATGTCAACAACACTAATAGAGTTGTTTGAGAACAATAGTGACCACAAGAAGCTGGCACTCAAGGACAAGCTTCGAAGTATTGAGATGCAAAATAATGAAACAATTTTGCAATACCTGAGCAGGTTTACACAGGGTCATGATAAAGTTGACGAGGTCGGCGTTATTATCCCTGAAGAAGATCTAGTAGTTATATACCTCCTGGGCCTTCCCAAGAGTTTGCATAGTCATCAAGAATCGGTAAATGGTAGAGAGAAACTACCAAGCTAGGGGCAGTTATGGTTCAATCTAGTGCAGGAAGAAATAAGGTGGAGCAACAAAGATGAGACTTCATCCAAGGGCGAGGATGAAGAGAATTGTGCCTTTGATGGAAAGAAAAATAAAGGGAAAGGGAAGAAATCTCAATCCAAAGTAGAATCTGGTCAAGGGGACAAGAAGAAAGACTTGTCCACAATCAAGTGCTTTCACTGTCATGAACTGGGACACTATGCCACGAAATGTACACACAAGAAGGTAAGCAAGAAGACTACAGGATGAGCAGTAGGTGAAGCCTTGGCTTCACATTTCGAACTTGATTTTATCCTTATTGCATCCATGGAAAGCACAATGATGGGTAGTGTATGGTATCTCAATAATGGTGCCTCATTCCACATGATGGGAAACAAATAAATTTTCAGTGACTTGGAGGAGAAGGATCTCCAGATGCACATCGAGATGGGAGATGATGGAAGGTATATCATGATTGTCATTGGTACGGTTACTTTTTAGAGGGAGTCTGGATCCCCTCTCAGGCTCAAAGATGTGATGTATGTACCATTTCTGAAGAAGAATCTAGTTTATGTCGCGGTGTTGGAAGACCGTGGCTACGATGTGATATTTAGAAAAAGGAAGGCTTTCTTTAGACTCATCGCCATGAGACAAGTAAATCAGATCAAATTTCGAGTGCAGAACCTCTACAAATTAGATGTGGAATATTGTGCAACATTGAGCACAAAAATAGAGAAGGTGCAAAGTCGAGATGTTAGTGAGTTATGGCATAAAAGACTTGGGCATTTTAATCACGGCGCTTTGAATATCATGCAACAAATTTCTACGCGGCCGCCCCCCCCCCAAAGGAGCACTAGAGCAACGAGATACATGCAAAGGGTGTACATTGGTGAAGTACGCAAAATCCACCTTCAATGGTTGGGACAACATGGTGCATACAATCCTTGGAAGGATCTACTTTGATGTCTGTGGACCTTTCTTGACAGCCTCCACTGGCAAGCACAGGTATTATGTTATATTTGTAGGTGATTTCTCATGGAGGTGCTAGATCTACTTCATGTAGAATAAAGACCAAGCATTCTCCAAATTTGTTGAGTTTAAAACACTTGTTGAGAAAGAGACCAACAGGAAAGTAAAGGGTCTCAGGAGTGATAACGGTGGTGATTACTTGTCGAATGAGTTTAAAAATTTATGTGAAAAGGAAAGCATTCGAAGAGAGTTGACAACACTTCATAACCCATAACAAAATGGGGTGGTTGAGAGAAAGAACAAAAGTATTGCAAGAGCGACACGAGTGATGTTGCATGACAAAAGCATACCTCTACACTTGTGGGATGAAGCATGTAACAAAATGTCTATTTGCAGAATAAGAGTCCTCAAAGGATTCCTTGCATGAGTACACCAGAGGAATCTTTTCAGGGAAGAAACCATATGTGTCACACTTCAGGATCTTTGGATCATCAATTTACTGCCATGTTTCCAAGGAATCACAGAAAAATCTAGAGCCTACAACAGAGTTGGGCATATTTGTGGGGTATACTGATACACCTCACAACTATCGAGCGTACTTTCCACCCCTCAAGATGACAATGGTCATATGGGATGTGAATTTTTATGAGGAGAAGGAAATGAGGTGTTCTCTTGAGAGGGAGCTTTAGTTGTAGCATGATCAAGAGCTTTTGGCTCCAAAGGAAGAACCTCGGGAAGTTGTGGAGCATCCACAAGTAGAGGAGGAGAGAGTGGAGACATCCAGAGAAGGAAGGAAGCAGACCAAGGAAGTTGACAAATTATTGCAGGATGCTAGAGAGAATGTGGGAGCACCCACATCACAATGCAGGCATAAGAGGTCACCGAATCGGTACATTGGCTACATGGATCTGATGAGCGATATTGTAAAGGCAAATCCGTCCTCATTCAAGGAAGATGTAGAGCAACCAATATGGGTTGATGCTATGGTAGAGGAATATGATTCTATTGTTAGAAACAGTATTTGGGAAGAGGTCTGAAGACCAGCAGAAAAATCAGTTGTTGGTTCGAGATGGATTTACAAGGTAAAGAATGTAGTAGATGTGAGCATAGAGAAACACAAGGCCAAAATTTTGTCCAAGGGTTCTCTCAGGTGGAGCGAATTGACTATGAAGAGTATTTTTCTCCAGTAGCAAGGTACTCATCCATTAGGTCAATTCTAGCATTGTCAGTGCAGATGGGGTGGAAGATACACTAGATGGATGTGAAGACAACATTCCTCAATGGAATTATTGAGGAGGAAGTGTATATTGAGCAAACGAAGGGGTTTGAGACCTTTGATAAAGATTCACATGTGTGCAGACTCAAGCAAGTGTTGTGCGGAATCAAGCAAGCACCCCGTGCTCGATATACCACGATCGATAGCTACCTCACTAGTTTGGTCTTGACCAAAAGTGAAGAAGATGTAAACCTTTATCACATTGTGGTAGAAGGTAAATTATTGATTATTGTTTATATGTCGATGACTTGATCCTTACTAGTGATGAGCAGTTGATCAGATCTTGCAAGGAGGACCTTTCAAGAGAGTTTGAGATGAAGGACATGGGCCTCATGCACTACTTCCTTGGTTTGGAAGTATTGCAAGGAGATGGGGAACTATTTGTCTCTTAGGGAAAGTATGCCAATGGGATACTGAAAAAGTCCCGCATGGCGAGTAGGAAACCCATGGACACTGCTCTAGCAGGTAACTAGAGGAAAGAGGATGCCACTTCAGGTGAGAAGTGGAGGATACCATTTATTGGTAGCTTGTGGGCTCACTCCTATATTTGGTGAACACACAACCAAATATGTGTTATGCAGTTAACCAACTTAGTCAAGCCATGGTTAATTCAACCAAACTGTATTGTAAGGCAACAAAGAATGTGTTGAGATTTCTCAGAGGCACTACTTAGTTTTGTCTTTGGTAGAAACAAACAAAGGAAGTGAAGTTGCAAGGATTCATAGATGTAAATTGGGTGGGGAGTCCATCAGACATGAAGAGCACTTCAGGAGGAATTTTCAGTGTTGGGTCTGCAGAAGTTTCTTGGTACAGCAGGAAGCAAAGATCTGTGGCGCTCAACAGAAGTAGAGTACATGGCTGCAAGTCAAGCAACATGTGAGGCTATCTGGATGAGAAAGATTCTTTATGGGTTATTTGGTTAGAAGATGGATCCTACAATGATTTACCGTGACAATCTGAGCTATATCAAACTCTCTGAGAATACAATATTTCATGATCGATCCAAGCATATTGATATCCGATATCACCATGTATGAGATTGTGTGCAGATGAAGATTATGTTGTTACAGTACATTCCGGCAGAGGAACAAGATGCATATATTTTGACAAAGGCCTTATCAAGAGGAAAATTCGAATTCCATAGAAGCATGATTGGGGTATGTGATAATCCCTTTCTTGCTGAGAGGGAGTGTTGAAAATACAATAAGAAAATCTAGTTTTGACTTTTTCTTGGTCAAACTAGATTAAAATTCAAGTTTCAATTTCAGCAAAATACTTGGAGGTAGTTAACTGACGTGACATGGCTCTTGTCACTCAATTAACTTAGTAAATTTGAGTTCTTGAGTTCAGTTCTACATGATTGATTGCTAATTTGTAGCAATCTCTTTCAATTAATTTGAGTTATTGTCAGTTTAACTGGTTCTCATTGTTAGAAGAACTAGTGGAGATCAAGTTGTGGGTGTGTAACTTTTTTCACACTGAGTGATCATCTAGTTAACTAATCAATCAACCCAAAATATTTGTTGCATGCAGAGAATTTGAGTTACCCAATTTAAATTGGAGTTCAAGGGCAATGTATTATCAGTTGTAAACTAGTTCAACTTGGTACAAGTGGTGCATGCAGTCAAATAATTGACCTATGGTAATTGCACAATTCCTTGGTGTGAAATTCCTAAATAATAGGGGTAATTTCCCAAGGGAACAACGCAAGGAAATAAGAGCTTGGAGGCCCGAAAGTTTGGATAAGTATTGGCTTAGTTCAGTCAATCAGGTAGAGGATAGAAGATACAAGTGCAGGTTGAGCTCAAGGTTGAGAAAAAAATGTTATATTCATCCATATTCTTTGATTAATGCAATATAGATAGTAAGCGGTTTTGAGTAGTTTCTTTCCCCTAGATAAATCTTTGTGTATGTGTGATGTTTCCTTTTGCATGTCAATGAGTCTTTATTTAGATGGTGAATTAACTTTCGCAGATCAATAGAGTAGCTTCAAGTCTTGTGATTTAGCAAATTTCATGAGTAGTTTAGAATCTACACATTCATTTATATAAAGAGAAGCAGAAGACAGTCACTATCATACAACAAGACCAATAATCTGAATCAGAAGATGAGGAGAAGTTCACAACTTTAGGATTTGTAGATGTTGGACCAATTAATTTGAGATTTGACTCAGGTGATGAGATGAAGATTGTAGCTCTCAGAATTGTGGGAGATGAACCTATTGACTTGGGTTCTAATTCAGGTGATGAGATAAAGATTTCAGTAGATGTTGTGCCAAAGATAAAAGGGACACCAAAGACCACATGGCTCCAAGAAATTGAGGAGATCAACCAAAGAATCCAAGAGGAGAATGTTGAACTAAGGAGACTTATACAAGAGGCAGAGGAGGAGAAATATAGGTTATAACATTAGTTACAATCTAAGGAGGAAGCTTTTGAAAAGTTGAATTATAACAAGCCTACGGTAAAAATTGGCTCTTCAATTTCATGTTCTTTTTATGATGACGATTTCGCTGCTTTTGAGAAACATACTATAGGGATTGGATCAAAATTGTTAAAGAAAATGGGGTATCAAGGAAAGGGACTCGACCTTAATGGCCAGGGCATTGTGAATCACATCAAAGTGGAGGAATTGCCTTGCTATGCAGGACTTGGCTATGCCAAAAAGGAGGTTGGAGAATGCTCCAAGATAACTAGACCAACCAACGACGGATGAAGGGAGAAATTCGCCACATCCCAGTAATAGTGAGGATTGCGTAGGAAGTTCTCCTAATCAGGGACACACCTGGAACAAGAATTCCAAGACGGCCTGGGAATTTTGGAGGAGAAAGAATCATTGTAGACACTACATCAATGATGGACATCAAAGAGACACATGTTAGGTACTCCATGATCAGAAAACACCTACGAAGAAACCAGCCGATAGAGTTATTCAACAAGTGAATCAACCACAAGGAAATTACCCATTCACTTTGTTCAGTGAGAGATGGTTTCATTAGATATAGTAGCTTGTCACGGACACATTTTGTAAATCACATGTTGTGAGATGATTGTAAAAGTGATGAAGTGTTTTCCATCACTTATGAATACAACATGATGATTTTTTTTGCCTTTTTTTCGATAGCTTGGGTATTGGTTTTTTTGTTGTGATTTTGATAAAAAATGACCAAAGAGTGTGTTATAAACTCTTGGCAAGTATGGGGTTGTTTGGATCGTGATTGTACTTATATTAAGAACATATATTTTGCAAAGAATGTACTACATGTTTGCATAGAATGCAGTTGTTGGTTCATCACTTATGGCTCTGAAGTACCAAGGTGAAGGAGAACGAAGTGTGGCGTGACACATCGCTTGTTGTGCAGATGAGGGAGTACAACATATTGCCAATTGTGTTCATGCTTTTGGTGGACCAAAAGCTCCCCAGTGAGGAGGAATGATCTAGGAGGATCCTAAAAGGCCAAATTTTCAAAGTCATTAGAATTCAACAAAACCTATCTCAAATCGAAGAGCTCATTATTTTAAATCCAATGGTGTGAATAGCACCTCAATCCGACATCGTATGAGAAAGTTATGGCCCGCTTAATTTTTTGGAAAACTTTAATTTTTTTGCAGGCATGACCCACAAGATGCGATGTGGTAGGCTGACATCAGTAGTACAGATGACGACATCAGTAGAGTGATGTGGTGGTACATATCAATTAGGTGAAAACACGTGGCAGGGGACGTTAGCAACTTAGTCAGACGTACAAACCAATTGAATTATGACACATGGAGCCTAGTCAATGACCTACTAATTTTCTTAACTAGGTGATATTTTGCACCTTTACGACTATCACAATAACCAAATTGTCACTTGATTAATTTGTCTAATAACCTCTGAAAAAGTTGGTGGGAAAAATGGTCGCTGGGGCTTATTTCATATATATATATATCCGATCGGTGGGCGGTCAAAACCTGCAGGCCAACCCGACAGTTGGTTGTATTATATTAAACATATTGCTGATAGGAGTTGAACCTGCCCAGCGGGACTGCCGACATTAGTGAAAACATAATCAAATGCCACAAAACAGGAGCACCACTTGCCATCACACGAAGCTTCAACCTCCGGTCTTCCTGGCCCAAATCTGGGCAGCCACCAATGTGCCAACCAACGACCTTTGGTTTGTCCGCCCATATAAAAAGACCCTTCCATCCAGTGCCAAAGGGGAGGAGGCCACATGTATTAGCACAAGAGGGACAAGACTGAGCTGGAACCAAGAGTGTTGAGGTCGTTCGCTGACGTGAATTTTGAGAAAGAATTTGTAGGGAATATTTTGCAAGAATATTCTCAAAATATTTTTGTAAGGAATCTGCAAGGTATCCAAAGATTTCTTAAGGATTTAGAGGTCAATAGAACAAAACAGGGTCAAGTTTATCCCCATATGAACTGGAATTTCATGAGGAGTTCTGTTGTGGAGTCCATTTTTCCATCTAAGTAGTGGATCTCTCACCAATCTCCAAAAACTAATCTGTAGGGAATATTTGAGATTCCTGGGTGTGAAGATTTGACTGAGGTAGAAGGGGGTCAACTTTATAGTCATTTTTCAGGATTTTTCACCACTAATTTAGTGGTGCAACCCATTTCTTCAGTAGAGGTGTGAATTTTCAGCCTAGATCTGAAAGTGGAGGTATAAGGTGCCTTTTTGTACTTGTATGTAATTTCAATGCGCTAAAGATTAATGAAAGAGGCCTCCCCACATTGAGCAGGCCCGAAGACGTAACCCACACTGGGCGAACTCCATTATCAACTTGTTTTGTGCATTTGTTTCTCATGGTTGCATTTTATTTCCACTTCTTTTATGTGGTATGCTTTCATGATTACGTGCCCTTTTATATGCAATTTTGTATGCCTCATTGAAGTGAAAAGATTTGGATCATTGGTGCTTTTAGTTATGTATGTAGGGCAATGTGTTTATATATGTAGTGTACCAGTGGGACTTGTTCCATGAAGTGCACCGCAAAAAAAATCCACTAATTTTCAGTTGCGATGAAGTTCCATTATGTTATCACTCAGGTTGTTCCCCAAAACTTGTGAGAAAAGGGAATACGACCGAGGTAACCACTAACCAATCTTTTAGATGCAATTTCTAGCCAAACTGCATCTAGAGAGGGCTCTCTCTTTATAATTTAGCTTTGTTTTGAGGTTTTTTAGGCTAGTTATGATGTACAGGGTTTTGTTTTAAGTTTGTTGGATGGTGATTTTAAACAGAGCTGGGATGCAAGTCTGAAACAGTTTATTCCATTGGGAAAATGGAGTTTATGAGGACGAACTGTTGAGTGTGTTTTCTTTAATAAAGGGCAATATTACAAAGAAAGATAACCGACCTTGGAACAATTTTAAAATCTGGAAATTGATGGAATGTAAGCCAGTGGATGAAGGGAAGTTAAGAATCCTTCATCATGTTGGCAGAGGGAAGTGCATGAATATTATCAAGGAGCAGTAAAGAATTCCTTGGTAATATTCAAAGTGAAAGAATTAGTGGAAACAGGAGCAGCTAAGAATTCCTGTTTATGCTAATTCTGAAGAAAACATAATTAACAACAAAGATTGAACATAGAGTGTATTTAAACAAATTCTGGGCTATTCTCTTTCCCTGTTACTAAGATTATGAAACATATATGAAATTTGCAAACACAGAAAACACAAAACACAGTTTAGAACAACTTATTGATCCATAGAAAGACACAGGGATTCTGTAGTTGGCCCTAGAACATCAAATCCACATTCAGACGGTCCAGCAGCAGTGAACTTCAACAACCTTTGTATTAAAAATCTCAGAGTTACAACGCAGTCCAGAGAAGAAATCACCAACCCTCGAATACATCTCATGGGGAAGGTCTTTATACAAAAAAGAGTTACAAAATATCTTGTAGAGAAAATATCAAGCAATAACTTCCTCCACCTACTCTTTACAAGGGAAATAAATGCTGTTGGAAACAGGGAGAAATGAATGCAGAAGTTATCGCTGCTACGCTAGCCACTTTAGTTGGTCAGATATTTCTGACTTTTTGAATTGAATGAGTCAGCTTGATATCCCATGTTGCTGTCCCGGCTCTGTTATCTGTGCGTGGTCCTATTTTGTTAAGCAACAGTCCCAACTTGACTCCCTTCCTTTATTGTTCTCATCTTTATTATATCTGCTACGTGTTTTGACATTTGATCAAATGTAGATAAAAAGAAAAATCAGAATTACCTTGGTAAAACTTCCAGCATGCTCTGCCACCATTGGTCTGTTGGCAACTGATGTCTTTGTATTTTTATTAATGTTTCATCAGCTTCAATATACCTGTAGAGGTTGGGTTGGACTTCAAAAAGATGATTTATTTCATGTTCAATATAGAACAGATTTTCCAATTTGTCATATAAGCTCTGTCCAGAGGGAGGTCCTGTGTCTTCTGAAGTGCTTGATGATGCTGTGATCTGATTGGAAACATATGTGTTTACCCTATGAGCATATTGTTCATGTGTTAACAGTCTTTGATTGCTAGTTAATAAACTGGGTAGACCCTTCTGCTGCAAGACTGTAAAATTCTCTGTGAAGGCATTTATCTCCGTCTGCATTTCTTGGCACTTCCTTTCCAAATTCTGTATAAAATTCCTCATAGTTAGCACCTTTTTCACTGTCAAAATGGTGCCTGTTCTGTCCCTGATCTCCAAAGCTGCTAACTGTTCTCTGGTATGAGTATTCAAAAAATGGATTAGTCTATTGGCCTGCTCAGGTATGTTTCCCAATGATGCCCTGGCCCTTTGAATTTCCACTTGGGCCCTTTCTATCAATTCTATTTGTTCATGGATCGTTTGAATTGATTGCCATTGGTCAGTGATAGACTGGCCAATTTTGGTCCACAAAATTGTTTTAATGTCTACTAGAGGTTTATGCAGGGTGAGATCTTTTTCCAAGGATTTCACCTTGTTCTCCAAGGCCTTTACCTCTCTGGTTTTCTCTGCCACTGTTATCTTAGATTTGTCATAGCTTACCTCTAGTTTGGCCAGTTTTTCTTTTGCCTCTTTAAGCTATGACATTTGGACCTCTAGCTCTTTTACTGCTTTCATCAATTCTTCCATGCCCATGATGGTATATGGCCCTGTTGTTGCTGCTGAAGTTGAGGTACCTGTTGTTGATGCTGGGACAGTAGGAGGGACTGCTGCTGTAACTGTGGGGGGAGAAGTGGTACATGTTGGAGCTGTTTCAGGTGGCTGGGAGGTCAACTCTCCCTGCTTCTCTTTCATTGCTTTCTCCAATGCCTGCTCTGTTTTTGCTAATCTCTCATTCATTATCATTAGTAAACTCACCATGTCCTCCTCTTCTTTCTGCTGTGCAACTTCTGTGGTTTGTGGATGCATTGTAATTGGTAGCTTTAATTTCTTTTTTAGGGCTGTAATGTCCTCCTCCTTCTTCTTTATTAGTGCTTTGATGCCCTTTGCATCCTTAGGATTATGCCCGAGCTCGATGATAATTCTTCTAAGGACTTAATCCTGTTGTCCTTAGCTAAGGAGGAAGCCTTTTCCAATTCTAATTGGGCAGAGGTATTGTGCAACGAATTTTGTAGTTTGTGAGCAAGCAATGCCTTGTCTGCCAAGGTGGACTACACCATCTCCCCAGTTTGCTTATGTAATTCAATCTGGTCAATTGGGTGGATATCTTTAGAGAAAACTTCCAGATTGGTTCTAATATAATGAGGAGCTGACTGTGGTTGTTGCGTGTTGGGCTTGAAATGACTGAGGATCATTTTCTTTTCCTGAATATCATAAGCAGCCATTAGCCTTTGTTGATTGGTGAGTGTTGTCCTCATCAGATGATTATAAAGTTGCATCCTCACTGGATCATTCTTTGCTTTTATTTCAGTGAAATTTTTCTTGATATCTGAGTTTTGCTTGCTTTGAGGCCTCGTGGATGAAACTTCCACGCTATGTTGCCTCTCTAGCTCTTGCTGGAATGAGCTAGTTGATGTGCCAGCTAATGGAGAAGTTTGCTGCTCGATCCTTTCCTCATCTCTCATGCTGGTTGTGGTTTCTTCCAAAAATTCCTCCTCGGAATAGGGATTCAATCTCTGCCTCTTATCTCCCGGTTGTTCTGTTGGTCCACTGGCAGGGGTATCCTCTTCTCTATCTCTCTTTCTGCTCTTTTCCTCATTTTGAGGAATCTGTAGTACAGGGGCTTATGGTGCCTTGGTTTGAGCTAGGGGAACTTGCCCTTGACCTCGTTCTTTTGATGTGGTAGGCTAATCTGCCATTTTTTGTTGTTCTGTATCCATCACCTCCTTGCCCTTTGCTGCTGCTGAACTGGCCTTTTGTGATGTTTGTTGTGAGTGCTCAGCAAAAGATGTATCACCTCCAATGTGCTAGGGCATCTTGAAGGATACCTGTCCAAAAGAGTCCAGGTCAAGTGTTTTTTCAAGCTCTTTCATTTCCTTTTCCAATTTCTCTTCTTCAGTTATCTCTTCAACTAATGTGCCCTCTAGCCACTCTTGTTGATTAGCATATTGCTGGATTTCAGGGATTTTACAATGAACATATGCTGGCAGCTTATTTTTCACTTTCCTATAACTTATGAAATGATTGGGGTCATATGGTGCCCAATAGAAACTCTATTTCAGCTTAAGTCGGTGCCCTAAAATATCATCAGCCTCTTGTCAGGCTTCCCTTTTATTGAAGGTGAAAGGGCCCAGTTGATTTCTTATTTTGAGTTGTGCCTTTTTCTTGGCCTCACAGAAATGGATTACATCTGCTTGGATAAATTGTCTGAAGTATTCCAGTGCAAACAATCGCATTGGCACATATTTTGGCAATTTGTAGGGGCACAACTCACAGCCATATATTCGGATCATAGTGTGATTCTGGTAAAAGTACTAGTCACCTATGTTATAGCTCTTGGAGAGCTGTAGAATTCTCTGCATTTCACCAGGAAGTCTATCTGGAGGACTTGTCATCAGTAAAGAGGTGGCTGGATATATGAACAGATCAATGAATTCACAATAAGTATAAGGAGAGTAGTAAACATGGTGGAAGATTGAGGTCCAGAAGATTACAGACCTTCTCTCTCCTTTGAAATCTAATTTTCTGAGGGGAACTCGAAAACTATCTGGCTTATAGTAGAGCAACAAATGATATATGTATGATGTGTATTTAAACACTCTTTCTCTGTCCATGCTCATGAATTGCTCATGGATCTTATCAGCTATGAAGGTGGCATAATCATACCTGACAGCGGGGGACTGTCCTGGAGTAAAGATGGATAAGAGGACCAATGTGGCTTCATCTACATACTCACTGGTTTTGAATCCCAGGATGTAGGCTATCATGTCAATAATAAATTTTCCTGCTTCATTAAACCATGAGTCTAGATATGGAGGAGGTTCCTGAGCTTGACAATTTGGTTTCATAAATAACTAACCTATTCTGGTTATTTATGAACTTGGCAATTTGGCACCCTGGTCAAGCAAAAGTCCCAAGGAAAGAGGAGTCAATGGCCCAGTTGGCTTAAAATGCAGCATCTCATTTATAGATTCAGGGGTGATATAAAATAGAACTGTTCCAGAAGGAGACATCACTGCCCTTTGAGTGGGCTCATAATTGGCATGGCATTGATGAATGAGGTCAAGAAAAACATTGACACAAGGGAGGTAGTACATGGGCATATTGGACTCCCAAATTCCAAAGATGTCATCTTTGTTTCTATAGCTGTTCCTGATCTCACAAAAGGCCTGGAGATGAGATTTATTACCCATTATGTCATTAATCTGGAAATCCTTGTCAACTAGGGGTAACCATTCAAGTTATTTATGTGGAGCATTGAGAGGGGCAACATTGAGGGCCACTGGAGCAGGGGCTTCCATTTTGTAAATGCTCTTGTGTTTTTAATTGGAATGTGGGTCTTTACAGCAACAGTGGGTAAAATAGTGGCTCTGGGGCCTTTTTCAAAGGATTTGCAAACTGGAGCGTTTTTTGGAAAATTTGCATCAAAAAGTCAAACTAGGGGGCTTGGGAACAAGACTTTGGAAAATATCTGTTTTTTATCAGCTTACTGGGCGAATTTTATAGAGAGATACGCAATGTGTAGGTTTTTTGGTGAAAAAATAGACAGCAGAGTAGTTTCAGTGCACTTGTGTGGAAAGCGGAGGTAGAATTCAATACAAAATAGGGCTTTTTTGGCATTTATCTACGTTGAAAGAGTTTCAAACGCAGGTTTATGGGAGCAACAAATAAATACCTTGGTTTTGGGTGCGACTGCCAGTAATTTGCAAGTTGGGATGTCGAATTGTCGAGTCAAATGCCAAAATATACTGGTTGGGGTGGCAGACTAGAGTTTTGTCGACGGACTCGTCGTAAATTGCATGCACGGGCTTTGTAAACAAAATGAACAGAAGTGGACGAAAATGTCGTTTTCATGGGTTTTTAACAAAAATTCGGATTTTATGGGCTTTTTGGCCCTTTTTTGCAATGACGTTAGCATGATGTAATTTTTTTTCATGTAGCGAGGTGCGAAAGGTGACGTGGCGAATGATGTGGTAAATGACCTGGAGCTGAGGTGGCAGATGACGTGGGCATGACGTCAGCGGGGAGGCAGTGGGTGGTAAGTGGTATTATCGCACCACTTTTTGGGCAGCAGCGGTATTGAGCGGGGGGGGTTGCGATACAGCCGGGCGGGCGACGCATGTCCCCTGTACGGCGGCGAAACTGCCATTTTCCCGGAACATAAACTTCGGGCGTTGGGGGGGATCGCGATACAGCAGCGCACCGTCAGATCTGAGAGCCTGGATCCAACAGTGGACGGTGAACGGGAAATAGCAGGGGTTGTGGTGCGGGGACCCGCCTTAATATTTTGGCGTTTTATAATGTTTTGCAGGGTTTTGCAATGTATTTCGATTTTGGGTTCGAGCGGGTTGGTTATTCATTTAACCAAATGTTAAATGAAACCCAATGTTATATGCGCACAAGGGGTTATTATAAGGTTCCAAGTGAACCTATAATTCCCGAAGAACTTTAATATATGGCTATATTTCCGAGGGTCGAGATATTAGTTTTTAAGGGGTTTTTACGTATTTTTATATATAATAGGGGCGGGGAAACATTATATAGGAGCTATATAATAGAGTTAGAACGTTAATATGAATGTGTGGGATGAATATGTATGAATAAATGCTAAGTTTATAGAGTGAAAAACTTAGGCATGGGGAAATGAAAGGATAGCAAGTTATGAAGTTTTGGGAAACTTAGCATAATGGAATAAAAACATTTTACACAAGAAATGTGGCTTGTTTTTCCTAGGCGAAAACAAAGTTTCACTTAATTTTTTTCCATGAAATGAAGTGGACTAAGGGTAGTGAGCAGATCTCATTGTCCTTGGGGGGATGTTAGTAAGTGTTCTTGGAAAAATGAGGAGGGAAATTAGTCATGCTCCATTTGTTTTGTAACCACCTTGTCATAGCACCTTATGATATTCATGAGATGAGACCTATTTCAAAGGAAAAAATTGCTCATAAACCTGCTTCTACAACATCAAAACTGCCTACCCAGCCTAGTACACCTAACATTTTTTCTTCATTTTCATTGGGTGCATTTGAACTAGCAAACCCTGATTCTCTTCTTTTCTTTTAGTTGCCCTCCTATCTAAATCTACCCTTATCTCTTCCAAGGACCCAGATTATGTAGTTGAGCTCCTTTGCTTCTCTACCTATCTACTCATCTACCAAGCTTGAACTGTTTGGACAGACCTTTATTCTCTATTCTAAGACAAGCAAATTCAAACATGAACTTGGCCAGGATTAAGCTGTCTGGCCATTCATAAACCATAATAAGAATCAAGCAACTTTTCATAGTGAAATTCTTCAAAATATGGAACCTTTGCAGCATGGAAATGATGAACATTTTTGGCACTTCTCCAGTCAATCATGAAAAATGAAACCTATTGGTATAGGAACCTAACACATTGGATCAAGAAAGGTAAAGGAGGCAAGAGGAAGGAAGGAGAAAGCAAGGAAGTGCAGGATCAAGTAGCTACAATTGGATTCTTTGCAGGTATTGATTTGAATGTGTGTTTTCCTTGCTAGATTTGGCATGCATGGTATTGCATGTGGTTCTTTGATGTCATGGCATGGGTTTTTCCAAGTGTGACATTGTTTTCAGGCTAGCCTTGTCATTTCCAGATAGCCATGGTGTGATGGAGTTCTCATGTTTTTGTTGAGCTGGATTACCGGATGGATTCAAAGTTGAGTGAGGTGTATCTCCGAAAGAAAGAACACATGGCCTAGTGATCCTTGAACCAGAATTTGGATTAAGGTAAAAGGCACTAGTCTAGTGAACCCTGAACTGGATTGTGGGTTGTGGTAAAGCCAGGTATTGTGTGCCTCGGTGGGCTTAGGAATCCTTGACCGGTTAATGGAAGGACATACGGTAAAGCCTAGAGGTGGGTGCTCTCCATCAGGCCTAGTAATCCTAGGATGAGATGTATGGTAAATCCTGGAGAGTGGAGTCTCGGTTAGGGCCTAGTTTTCCGAGATGGATTATGGTAAAGCCCAGAGACTGGCGTCTCGATTATGGCCTAGTGATCTTTGGATTGGACTGTGGATTGCAGTAAAGCCTAGAGACTAGGAGACAGGAAAATTCCTCATGGTGTAGGTGGATAAATCTGGTGGCATCCGTGCTTTTTTTGGCCTAGTGATCTAATGGAGATCATGGTAAAGCCTATTATTACATGTTTATTGTTTTGGCCTAGTGATCCAATGTGGATTGTGGTAAAGCTTGGTTTCTATTGATGAGGGTGAGGTGGTTTAGCCTTGGGATACCCTTATTGGTTATTTTGGTTTTAGTCCCACATTCATGCTTGGAATATGGCACAAGGTTGATTGGTTGAAGAGAGATTTGTCTCAGCCAATCTATGGTCAAGTGGAACTTGGTAGTCCCATACTGGGTTGGCCTTTGCATCATTAATACGAGGTTACTTTTCCTTGTTAATTCATGAGAGTTATATTGATTTATATTTGGATTTTATGGTTGATGTATCCTTGATAGTTATGTTGTTATTATGTTGGTTATGAATATGTATTATGACAGTGATGATGTATGGCTCTCCTCATGTTTTGATTTGTGAATGAATGAACAATGTATCTATGACCTAATACATGATAATGCAGCTAATGATATAAGGGAACATTGTTTCTTAGCGATTTTCAAATAATTATGAGACCCCTATGCTCAGATTTATTGTTTAAACCTGTATATTACATATTTGTGACATGTTTGACGAAATGTTTGTCATGGCTAGTAGGGGCCCAGTTTAGTCCTTATTCAAGTAATTGCATTTGTACCATTATTTTGTTGTTATCTTTCAGTTTTGAAAGTGTCATTGAGTTTTGGGCAATAAAATGGGATTTGGGCCTGAAAACACAAATCCTGGAGTTGCAAGCACAGGTCTAAGGAGAAAAGACCCCAAATGCATGCATACTCATGTTGTGGGAGCGTCCAGAGCCTCCTTGATGCACCCTTTCCCATATCAAGGGAGCGTCCTAGGGCTTGATACACTAAAAATTCAGTTGGTCTCAAGGGTTGGTTACCTGAGTGGTTGGGATGGCTCCTGAGAGTTTGGTTGCTAATGTGGAAGGTCTGTGTGGTGTGTTTCCATCGATTCCACTTCCTTAAGGTGACTTAGGAGGTTGAATCCCATTATAGTGGCCTCTTGTCACATATTTACCCTGGTTGGTCAGTTACTTGGGTAGATGTGGGATGATGGTGTTATAATTATTTATTATGGCTTAAAAAGAAAAATGAAAAATGGGGGGTTGTTGTTTGCTACAACGAGGCCATATTTCTTTTATAATGTCGGTCTTTTCATGTGCTACTGGGAAGAATGATACAACCCGAACTAGGAAAAAATCATGGTAGCCCCGGCTTGGGTGAGGTTATTTTCTCTTCTAGTCAACTTCCGGGACCCAGAAATACAGAAGGAATTGGTAACTCCATCGACTAATTCATCAAAGTAGCATATTCCACTCGATGAGGACGTTACACCTCATATGCATGAATATGTGTTAATATGAACATCACGAAATCCCTTATAGAATTGATTGAGCTGGAATATCATGACGTGTTGAAAATTGGCAACAAGAAATTGCTAAAAATAGAAGTGCTAAAGATAGCACCGCTAAAAATAGCAGTTTGGGCATCAGTGCTAGATTGGGCAACAGGGAATGAAAAATGGAAGTGCTAAAAATAAAAGTTCTATTTTTAGCAGTTCAAGTTGAATTCCTATTTATAACAGTCCCATGGTCTATTTATAGGAAGTAAATTCGAATTTGATATTAACAGCAGTTTGTAAATTAATTAATTAATTCAGTTTGAGTTAATTAGTTAAGGAAAAACAAACTTGAAGTCTATGTGAGGACATGCAACAATTTATCTATTAATTGATGAATTTATCCATCAATTAGAGAGATAAGGATGAGTTGTAATATTGAGTTATAATCAGTTGACTTAGTTTAACTTAGTCAATTTCAATCGGATTAATTTAACAAGTTGTTAAATTAATGAGATACAGTTTGTTAATGCTTGCATGCATGTGACAACTGTTATTTTCAGATAATTGAGTATTCTCTCATGGATAACTGATGCATGGCAATTCAGACAGAGACCCAGTTGAAATGAGAGAAGGGACAGGGTACTATCAGTTGGATGAATATGTTTCCTATAAACGAAGCTCATCCATGATGAGGATTTATCTCCTTCAGGTTTATGCAGTTATTTCAGAGGTCAGTGTTGTGTGTGAGGTGAGAATCACACAGGTTGCAGCTGGATGACCCAGGAAAAACTGCACAAGGAAATAGTAGGCTTGGAGGGCAGAGGAGAAGGTTTGTGAGAAGCCTTTGACTGTCTATGAGCACCAGAGGGATTGTACTGAGAGCTAGCTAGCTTCCGAGCTCAGGCTTTGTGTAATCTGGACTATATTTCCACTTGTATGATAATACAGAGATGGGGTTTTAGGTTGGTGCTTTCCCCGGGTAAATTCTTTTGTGTTATGTGTGATTGATTCCTTCTTATCAGTTATATGTGTTCTTATTGATGTTGCTCATGTTTGATTAGCTTCTACAAATTTTATGGTAGATGTAGATCTAGTATTATGCTTTAGTACATTGCATATATCAGTTGGATCTACAGGTGAAATTTCTACATGATATCAATGAGCTAGCTGATTTGTAGAGAAAATTCTACATGGTATCAGAGCAAGGTTATCAAGGAATAATCGTATACTGAGAGGAGATTTCAAAGTTTTGAGTTTTGGGCTGAGAGTTTGTAGAGCAGATATGGACATTTCTGTACAAAATTTTCAAAAATAAATAGCAGATTTGGATTCCTTGCGGAGAAAATAAATAAATAAATAAATAAATAAATTGACTGAATCGGAGTTCCAATGAGGGAGATATCACTGATCTAAAATCAGCTCCTTTTCCAAAAAAATTCGTGACAGCGGGAAAGTGAAAATAGATTGGTGTGCTAGCCAAGAACCTGTATGCACTTGAGGTACAAGATTCATGCAAAGCCTTGAGGAGCAAGGCAAAGTTTAGAGACTTGGTGGTTGAGAGGGAGAGTATATTACCTCTCAACATGCAGCGCCAAAAAAAGTCTCACAAAATTGTGGAGGAGCCATGATTGGTGCAGCAACTTCAAGAGGTTGTGGAGCAGCCACAACAGGGGAAGCTGAGAGAAGATCGAGTAGAGACATCTACTCATGCAGATAACTCTACTAGGGGGAAACTTCGAGCCATGTGGGCAAAGGGATCACATGCAACCATACCTCCAGGTAGGAGGTGGGGTGATGTGGAGTGATCATCCCATGGAGGAGGGGCAGGATCCTTGAGGTACCCAATCTCTTAGATGAGACCTTGCTACAGGAGCCCCGATGTGGAGTAGCAGGAACTGACTGATTGGGTAGAGACAGATGTGGATGGAGCGGTAGAGAGAGCTACAGTGCAAGGAATCCCAGGACAGCGCAAAGCATGCAAGCTGCAGCAATGCGAGAGGCACAAGTGTGTTGCACAGTGCAGGGTAGCACAAAGAAGGGTACAACGATGTGAGATGCATGGAGATGTTGCAGTAGTGCAGAGGTCAGAGAGGGAGCACTTGTTAGCAGCAGGTAGAGCTTCAGCATCAGAGTATGTTTCTAGCCCAATAGAGAGGTCAGTTGGGAGTTTTTTTTGTTCCGAGAGTTGTTGGAGCAACCACACTTGGTAGATGTGTTGCATGTAGAACATTCTAGAGGTACAGGATCAGGTTCAAGAGGAAGCCTTTCTTGTTGAGAGGGAGTGTTTAAAATTGGCAATAAGAAATTGCTAAAAATAGAAGTGCTAAAGATAACACTGCTAAAAATAGCAGTTTGGGCATCAATGCTGGATTGGGCAACAGGGAATGAAAAATGGAAGTGCTAAAAATAGAAGTTATATTCTTAGCAGTTCAAGTTGGATTCCTATTTATAACAGTCCCATGGTCTATCTATAGGAAGTAAATTTGAATTTGATATTAATAGCAGTTTGTAAATTAATTAATTAATTCAGTTTGAGTAAATTAGTTAAGGAAAAATAAACTTGAAGTCTATGTGAGGACATGCAACAATTTATCTATTAATTGATGAATTTATCCATCAGTTAAAGAGATAAGGATGGGTTGTAATATTGAGTTGTAATCAGTTGACTTAGTTTACCTTAGTCAAGTTCAGTTAGATTAATTTAACAAGTTGTTAAATTAATGAGATACAGTTTGTTAATGCTTGCATGCATGTGACAACTGTTATTTTCAGATAACTGAGTATTCTCTCATGGATAATTGATGCATGGCAATTCAGACAGAGACTCAGTTGAGATCAGAGAAGGGACAGTGTACTATCAGTTGGATGAATATTTTTGCTATAAAAGAATCTCATCCATGATGAAGATTTATCTCCTTCAAGTTTGTGCAGTTATTTCAGAAGTCAATGTTGTGTGTGAGGTGAGAATCACACAGGTTGCAGCTGGAGAACCCAAGAAAAACTGCACAAGGAAATAGTAGCTTGGAGGGTAGAGGAGAAGGTTTGTGAGAAACCTTTCACTGTCTTTGATCACCAAAGGGATTGTATCGAGAGCTGGATAGCTTCCGAGCTAAGGCTTTGTGTAATCCGGACTATATTTCCACTTGTATGATAATACAGAGATGGGGCTTTAGGCTAGTGCTTTCCTCGGATAAATTCTTCTGTGTTATGTGTGATTGATGCCTTCTTATCAGTTATATGTGTTCTTATTGATGTTGCTTATTGTTGATTAGCTTCTGCAAATCTTATGCTAGATGTAGATCTAGTATTATGCTTTAGTACATTGCATATATCAGTTGGATTTGTAGGTGAAATTTCTACATGATATCAGTGCGTTAGCTGATTTGTAGAGAAAATTCTACATGATGAGCTATGGATAATCAGAGGAGTTATGGATAATCAAAGGTGATTTTAACCTAATTTCCTCGACAGAGGAGAATAAGTGTGGGATAAGCATAATGGATTCATAGAGGGAAGCATTCAAAGACCTGATTGTGGAGTTAAAACTAGTATATATTTAAACCATCAATGGAATATATACATGGAATAATCGACCGGGGGGGGTATCTCATCAAGTAGCTTCACAATTAGACATATTTCTAGTGTCAAAACAATTGGTAAGTAGAGAAATCTTCTTTAAATCTTTAATAATTCCTTGTTTGGGGTCATATCACTGGCAAATCAGGTTGGAAATTGATCTAAAATTGGCGCCTAGAAATAAGCCATTCAGATTTGAATCCTTTTGTCTTAGGGATCCCTCTTTCTTGGGTAAAATGGAGAGTTGTGGAGATCCAACACAGTGCAAGGTAGGAACCATATGCATACCTTCCAGCTTAAATTGAAAGACCTCAAACAACAAATAAAAATTTGGAACTAGTCTAAGTTTCGCAACATTATGAAGGAGCAGTGACATCATCAAGAGAGAATGCAAGGGATCCAACAACGAATGATCATAAAAGGACGATCAGAGGAACTTGTGGTGGAAGAAGGTTAGGTCCCCAATCAAACGGAAGAAAGGAGAAAATAGAAGGAAATCCTCTGAAAGCATAAATCTAGAGTCCATTGGCTTAGGGAAGGGGAAAGGAACACAATGTTTTTCCACAAGACCATGATTCAACATCAGCGACATAATCTGATCTTTTCTTTCAAGGACACAGTAAGAAATCGCCTTACCCAACACGAGGAGATGGAAGACCTCTTGGCGGATCACTTCCATTCCCTTCTTTCAAATTCAGCCCCCGACCGATCAGACGCCATCCAAATAATAACTTATCATATTCCCTATCTTGTAAGTAGAGATCAAAACCTTGCTCTGGTGAGGACTTTTACACTAGAGGAAATAAGGGAATATTTCAAAGGAATGACCAGAAATAAAGTCGCGGGGTTCACTGTAGAGTTATTCCAAGCTACCTGGAGCTTCATTGGGTGAGACATGTTGGACATGGCGGGGAGAATCCAGAAAGACTGAAAAGGTACATCTGGGGATCAACTCTACTTTTATTTCGTTAATTCCCAAAGTAACTCATTCTGAGGATCTGCAAGGATTCAGACCTATTTCCCTTTGTAATGTTATTTATAAAATTACTTCACCATTATAGTAAAAAGGATAAAACCCCTTCTGGCCAATCTCATATCCCCTGAACAAACTAGTTTTCTTGAAGGCCGCCAAATTTTGGATGGAATCGTCACCTCCCAGGAAGTTGTCCATTCTCTTAAATAGCTTAAAACTCCTACAATTATGATCAAGATAGACTTATCTAAAGCCTATTACTGCCTTAGTTGGACTTATCTCCTAAGTATCCTAAAGGATAATGGTTTTGACTCAATATGGCTCAGTTGGATTTCCTCCCTCATTTGTACCCCATTTTTTGTGATAATGCTCAATGGATCCCCTTCTGAAACCTTTAACCCTTCTAGAGGCATTCGACAATGAGACATTATGTCTCCCTTCTTTTTCATTCTTGTGGCTAAGGGCTTGGGAAGATATATTAAATCTTCCACCCATTCCTCCCATCCCAAAGGTCTTCATATTTGGGGTAATGATCTATGTATCACTCACCAACAATTCATGGATGATATCATGTTTTGTAAAGTCTCCCTCTGCGAAGTAAGAAAGCTAAAGGACATCCTTCACAAGTTTATCCAAGACTCTGGAACTCTGATAAACAACGATAAGTTAAACATTTTATCTTTCAATACCCCTATTTCCATCCAAACCTTCCTAGCTCATTCCCTAGGCTTTGGTATTGGATCCCTTCCCATCAAATATTTGGGTATGTCTTTGGTTGTCAACTCTTTAGGAACTATATGCTAGAAAAACCTACTATAGAAAATCCAATCAAAGCTCAGTGGTTGGGTCTTCAGGGCCCTAAACCTAGATGGAAGAGTGACTCTATTGAAATTCGTTTTACAATCCTTTCCAATATACCAACTTTCAAGCATGGAAGCTCCCAAATCTACTTGTATTTCCATGACAGAGATTTTCAAAAATTTCCTCTCAAGAGGAGCCCAGAAGGCTAAGAAATGGGCCCTTATCTCTTGGTTCAATGTTACAAAAACTAAACTGGCAGGAGGCCTGGGTCTCAGAGATCCATTGATCCTAAGCCAAGTTTTGGGAGTAAAGTTGTGGTGGAGATGGTTAAAGGGAGGCTCGGAATTGTGGAAGAATATATGGAGTAGAAAATAAAGAATTTCGGATTCATCAGAGGAAAAAATAAGACATTTGGATTTCCCAAAGGGCTCATCAACTTGGAATTTGGCATCAAACAATAAAGATCTCATCAGACATCACACATTCTAGGAGATCAGGGACAGGAAAAGCACCTTTTTTTGGCAAGATGCATGGTAGCAAAGAGGGAGTTTTTTCAGTAGACAGGTCCTAGGGGAAATCTTCCCTTTTACGAGTAGCAAAAAATGCTCCTTAGTTGATAAATTATGGAGTCCCATACAAAATGATCTGATTTGGAGACAATGAAAAAGTCAATAGGATTGGGTGAACCCTCTAGGAACCAATCAACGGCAGACCATAGAAAGAGAGCTTCAAACCAGGAAAATTGCTAAACGTGAAGGCTAAGACATCCTTATATGGGGGTACTCCACCAAAGAAATGTTCAATGTCTAGGAGGCATACAAAACAGTGGAAGAAGAAGCCCTAGACCATCACAACCTTGTATGGAGAAAGATATGGATAGAGCACCTCTGGCCAAAGGTTTCTCATTTTTGTGGCTTATATGTCAAAAAAGAATCCTCACTGGGATAAACTCCAGAAAAGAGGAATTCAAGGGCCTTCATATTGCAATTTATGTGGCCTCCAGAGTGAATATCTCAAATAGCTTTTGAATACATGTCCCTTTGTTGATCAGTTATGGTGTAAGCTTGACCTCTTCTTTGGACACCTAGATAGAGACCAAAATAGTATTAAGTAATCTATTGAAATATGTAGAAAAGGGATTTTTTCGAGTCCAATCCTAAACCATGCTTGGGGATTGGAAATTGGATTTATTCTTTGGGAAATATGGAAAGTACGAAACAAAAGAATTTTTAAGGATCAACAGACAACCCAAGAGGGAGTATGGAATGGGATTGTTCAGAATATAAGAGAAATAATTCTAGCAGATCAATAGCATCTGGATGACTGGCAGGTCTATCCCCGTGAAGTTTGGATCCTATGCCACCTAAATTTTTCTCCTCAAATGAATGTTCCCTCTTCCTGGAAACTCATGGTCTCTCCAAGACCCTATCCTAACTGTTACTATGCTCCCCCGGAAGGATTTATAAAGCTAAATTTTGATGGTGCCTCCAAAGGAAACCCTGGGGAGGTTGGGTTTGGGGGTTTATTTAAAGACTCTCAGCACCGCATCAAAATTATCTATGCAGTAGATTGTGGCTATGCCAGCAATAATGAGGCCGAATTCACTACTTTATTGCAAGGTTTCCTTATATCCAAAAGAGAAGTATATAGGAAATTGGTGATAGAAGGAGACTCCAACCTTGTGATTGATGCTCTTAAAAAATTGAACCACAACTCTAGTAGTGAAAAGATTAGTCACGACTGGAGGATTGCCCTCTTGGTGTCGAACATTGGAGAGATCCTACCCTGGTTTGATTATATCATACCATCTCATGTCAGGAGAGAAGAAAACAAAGCTGTCTATTTCCTAGTGAATTGGGGATGGTTAAATATCGGAAGGACTTTAGATTCACCATGGCCTTCACAAGAACTTAGTGAAGAGATGGATAGTCTGAGGTAAATATTAGAACATGATGGTAGAGATAGCAATAGACCCATCCAATATATGAATCATAGATCCCTGATCGAGTTGTGAGAATACAATTGGACACTGCTGAGATTTGTTCCATGGCCAAAAGTTCAATGATAAAGGATGGTGAGGGGTTGATTGGTGGCCCTCACATACTCGCCTTCAGCTGCAAGGTAGCAACGTGCATGATGGACATTAATGGTGACTAGAGAGACCTAAGTGGAATCTTCACGTCAGGGTTTTATGCAAATAGCCAAGGTCAATTCGAAGGTATTATTCTTGGTATTGTTTCAAGTATGCTTGCAATCTTTGGGGCACCTGTGACAATACCTCAATTGGGTCGCCATATAGGTGTAGACGGCCTCACCCTCTTCCCTGTGGACGTTGACTGCGGATATGTTAACTCATTGTGTTTTACTCATGCCCTTATCCCTGTGATTCAATTCTCTCTGATTCTTCATTGGAGATGTGTCTCTGAGACGATGTCTTGGGTTAGAAAGGAAATCTTCTATGAAATTTGGGAGGTGAGATTTTTTTCTCTGATGGGTTTTCTAAATATAATAGAATTATCTTTGTCTGTTATGGAATTTTTCTTTCTAGGATGTGCATGTATTTTGTGTCTGAATATTGGAATTTGGTTTGCACTTCCTGCATGGGTGATTTTGTCCATTATTTAGTCTCTTTGATGTAATTGTTGCCTCTTAAGAAAAGGGGTTTCCTAAGAAAGGAAATGCCCAAAGGGATTCTTGTTCTTGCTCCAAGAAGGCTCGGGGAGCCATGGGTTGTTGTGTACGCCCTGTCTCGGAACACCCATCTCACTATCGTGACGAAAGATATGGTTTATAGCCTTAATGCTTACATATATGTGGTATTTTGTTGTGGAAATTCTACAACTTTGAATCATCAGTGTTTGTGTCAGGACCCTAAACTAGTATATCACCTTGAGCTAGAGGTCTTGGCATTTGATTTCAGGTTATTGTATCACCTTCGTGGTTTGCGGAGTTGTAGTATGGTGCATCCATCCTCTAGTAGAGACACCTAGGTAAGGGGAGGTCGCAGGAGGAATCAGAGTGGTAGTAAAAGGCAAGGAGGAAGCCAACCCTAGCCACATCTAGCTAGGGAGCGGGGTCGTATATCCACCTCAGGCCTAATTCGAGAAGCTGCTCAGGCCTACCAGGCTAGTACTAAACCTCAAATTCGCCAGATAATTTCGGAATGGGAAGCATATTTAAATCAACAAGTAGAAAGCAATTATATGGATATGGAGGAATGGAGAGATCTAGTGTCAGACCCTAGACATTCCAAAGGGCGATAATCTCAAAACAAAAAGATTGTTTAGCTTTACTAATTAATGAAAAATATTGTGGCTAGAGCTTTGGTGACTCCCTCAGTTGGTCCCTTCAAGACTGATACAGAATTCCAGGAAATTCAGAAGGAATTCCAACTCATACAGTTTCATATTCAACAACATAATGCCTGCCTCGGCCACATAGAGAAGCATATTCCATGTCTCCCTCAGACAAAATTTCCAAGTTCTAGTGCAAAAGACCGAACACCTATGGACTCGTCCGATGAGTAGTAGCATAACTTGCATAGTTTGGCTTATTACTTTTTGCTTTCTATAGATGAAGGTTTTGCAAACTTTGGTATTATATCTTAGTTATCTAGTTACTAGGAGAATTAAGGATAATCAGACATATATAGCTATGATAGACAATGTCAAACTCTTTTGTTTTTGGGTGGATTATAATGTGGTAAGGTGGCCAACAAACATGGTTTCCCAATGGACGGGTTGAGGCCACCTAACCATATGGATATAGATGTAACCTGCCTGTTTTTTATGAAAATGAATGAAAAAGGTCCTCCCAAGCTTACAAGAAAAATATAAGTTTACTTATTATTAATAAAGGTATTATTAATATTCTAATAAATAAAATAAATAGAATAATAAGAATATATGGTCTCAAAAAGGTTCTAATTGAACTAATAAAAATGTAAAAGTTATATATATTTATATATATATATAAGAATACCTAACATAAATAATAATAATAATAAAACAAATAGAAAAAACAAAAAACAACTAGAAGTAAATATGAATAATATAGGAGCAAAAGTAATAAAATAAACAATCTCAAACTCTTTGTTTTTTTGGTGGGGATTATAATGTTGTAAGTTGGTCAACAAACATTGTTTCCCAATGGGTAGGTTGAGGCCACGTAACCATATGAATATGGATGTAACCTGCCTGTTTTTATGAAAATGAATGAAAAAGGTCCTCTCAAACTTACAAAAAAATATAAGTATACTTATTAGTAATAAAAATATTATTAATATTATAATAAATTAAATAAATAGAATAATAAGAATATGTAGTCTCAAAAAAAATTCTAATTGAACGAATAAAAATGTAAAAAATATAATATATATATATATATGGATGGTAACCAACTATAAAAAAGACCTAACCTAATAACAAGTAATAAATTAAAAAAAATTAGAAGTAAATATGAATAATATAGAAGCCACAGTAATAAAAATAACAATTTAGACATTTAAATATGAATAATATAAGAAAAAAATATTATTGATATTGATAATAAATATTTATTAATAATAATATAATGATGTCATATAACCAAATTTCAATAAAAATGTATATATAATAATTAATATAAAAAAATATTAATAATAACAATATTAGTAATAACAAAAAATTATGTTATAATATTTTTTAAAATAAATATTAATAAAGTATACACAGGACAATGATAATACATGATAAATACAAAAGTATTAAAACCAATACATACTTAGATAGAGAGAAAATACTGTATTGTTTGCTTGTAACACGTGCATTCGAAAATAGAAATATAACACTCCAAATCAACAATATCAAATAATAATTTGAAGTGAATTTCATTTATCATAACATCATCATTATCAATGGTAAGCAAATGATTTTATAAAAGAATATATATATAGATAAGTCAAAATCAAAATACTATAAATAATCTCTTAGTAAAGAAAATAGATATTGATCTTAACATGCTATGTTCATGAGCTTCTCAATTTTGCATGAAAGTTTTTTCATTTTCAAATTCAATTATGTCATGGATTATGTCAGGGCTGGTTTAATGTATTTTAGTTAATTCATTATATTAAAACATATTTTTCCTACTTATATAATAAATTTTCTAGCCAAAATTAACATTTTAATTTTAAAACACTAATAATATACATTTAATTGTTTGAAAAAAAAAATTATGAATAATTATTTTATCTTTTTTTAAATAATTGTTTTTTATTAATTTAGTTTTGTATTTTTCATCAGTTATTATTAGAATTAAACTTTGTCTTACAAATTGTTTAGAACCAATTACATGTTTTCCTTTAGACTAACCTTTGTGTTCTGCTTCTTATAAAAACAATAATTTTTCATTATGTATATTTTCCATGCTTGCTTACATTTTAAATTTTGATGAAGATCTAGATGATTAGCTTCCATCATTTTATAGTTATTAAAGTAAATTCGACATATTTCCTTTTAGTTTTCCTTGGAAAATGCAATCAACATCCATGCTTGCATAATGTAAGGTTTGTTGAGTTCATTTAGAAATTTAGCTCTAACATTAAAAGGTTCAATATATTTGTCATTTTTTTCATTTTCACCTTCTTTGTCAAATAAAATAGGAGGAAAGGAAGAAGTATAAGAAGATTATACAAAGATACAATACCTACTACTTCATCAAAATGCACATATATTTCAATGACAAATTCTAAGAGCATGATATAACATATATTTTGTGCTTTCTTTACTATATCCAACAAACTCACATGATGAATTTTCTTAACTAATTTCTTTCTTTTCTCTCGAAAAATGTAACTATGCATCATAGCCAAATATTTGGAAATGAGTAACACTATAATATTTTGCATGAATTGTACCAAAATAACATATTTTCAAATTTCTCACCTTGTTGAAATTTTTGAATCGGTCACTATAAGTGGTCTCAATTTTTGAATTTTTGCAACATCCCTACTAACCACCATAATAACATCTAAATTTGAATGTTTGGTCTCAACTACAAGTCAACTTCCTCCAAGTGATTAGCTTAGACTTTGTTTTAACATAATTGAATTCATCAACAAAGTCAAATATATATATATAGTGAATACAATTTTAGTTGTTCATTGTTCTAATGCTCTTATTAGAAAATATTACTATGCTAGACATAATTGGAAGTTTTATGGTTTTTATTTTTATTTTTTTTTACACTTTCAATTATGAGATCTACATGGTTTTGGTGCATAATGTGACATTTCATGACACTACAACACTTAATAAGTGTTTCAATTGCATCATAGTTTTATTTTTCCTTCCATATTATATAGTTAGTTATTTTGCATATCTTAATCAACAATATAATAGTTAGTTATTGTGTATATCTTAATCAACATTATAACTACATAGGTCATGGTTTTGGATATTTTGTGTATTGTTTTGACATCATTTTTGTGTCTTATGCTTTATTTAGAATGACAAAAAAAATTATTCTCATTTCATTGACCATATTTATTATGGTTTTAAACTTTTTATTGATTATAAAGAAATATTGACAACATATTCATAAATTATTAGTCATTCAATACCACCAACAACTAGTATAAGTATATTTGTTTGATCATCAAACAACTGCTTAAAATAATCTTTGAGTTAGTTCAATTCTCAAAGGTTCCCATTACTTTGGTTCTTATCCTTCAAAATATGGTTATACACTTTGGTTGGTACTTGCATTCTCTTTGCAGCTAGTCAACTTCTAAGATAAAATGTTTATCATTAATGGTTGTGTGACAAATAAATTTGTGGATATTGCATTAACCTCAGTACACAAAAGCCTTGCATTCATAATTAATAGCATTATTTCCATGAATAAGTAACAAAGGCATTACTCTAATTCTTTACTTTGAAATTTGTTTACTTAAGAGGCTTTTGCAATGGTTGATTACATATATATCTATCAAAATGTGGTTTGGTTATACATGTAAAGTTGGAGGCATATCTTGGCAAACTTTCTGGTTTTATGATTCATATATAATCTACAAGCTAATTCAAGGTCTTTTCCACCTCTGATTTCTTATGCATGTATCATATGTTAATTAACTAATGATTAACCTTATCTTGTTCTGCCTTGGATTAAACGAATCGTTCATATGTGATTGGCATTACTACCAAGATTGTAATTATCGATTTCTAAAGGGTTCATTGTCACAATTTATGAAGGTTGAAACTTAGCACTACTTGACAATGATATTGAATACTTGCTTATTTTCAATAATGATCCATAGGCATATCATTATTATGAGAATCACGATGAAAGATGCAGTATTTTGTTGGACTAAGTGATTCTGATTTTTTATGAGATTAACAAAGTATTTGATCTACAAGTATATAAAATAATATCAAGTAATAAATTATTGATATGAATTGATGTATTGTGTTGACCCTCATAACTATGTATGAATATACATTGATTGGTCACAAGGTGAAGGAGTATGTGGCCTCATTAACCTTTTATTATTGTTTTTGTTGTTGCATTGCCACCCTCTTAAAGAATGTTTTGTCCTCAAATAATAATAAATAGACTTCTTTATCATTGACCATATTTTCTTGGTGGCATTATCCTTATCTGGTTATGTAGGTTCAACCTGGTTCCAAGTTGAGAATCCCAAGGTTCTTTAGTGTGTACATCATATTTTGGAGTCTTTTGACCTAGTTGTGTAAGTTGAAACCTGGATGCTCCTTGGTAACATACTTTTCCTTGCTTTTCTTTTGTATGTTTGTCTTTACTTCTTACCCAATTTTGATTGGTTGTAATCACTTTTCTTGTTATGGGAAATTTCAACCCAATATAATTTGTATTATTGTCCTTGCAAGTTAGATTATATGAACTTTTATTTAAGGTTAGTGATATGAGTGTAGCCCAATTGAATCAACAATGTAGCACTTAGTACCATATACATATTATTGAGTAGTAGAGTATAGAATCTTATTTGTAGTTCCAATTATTTTATTTGCAAAAAGGCTTTATGTTATCTTCCTACTCCCTTTACATTTTGTTTATCAACTTTCATAACTATTAGGTTCTTGGTGGGTACACAATAAGGTTTAGTCGATTCTTAAGATTGATGTTTATACAGTTATGAGTATTTACAAAATCTATAAGTATAATTACATTTCTATTTTTTATGATCCCTTTGAGCTTCAATATCTTAGATTGTAATTTCTTGGTCACTGTTGCAAGTGGAATTGTAGATTTATTTCTCTCATTTCTTGGATCCTGGGTCTTATTAGTTTTCCTTAATGTTGTAGTGGAATATACTTAGTTGTAGGTTCTTGTGTTCCTTCTTTACAATTACTAGTTTATTTTTTGGACACCCTATTTTCATTCTTATTTTGTGGTGCACATGAGCTTAATGATAATAGAATTTGGTGGTTGTTTGTGGGAAAAATCCATGGTGAGTAGAGTTGATGTCACTAATAAACTAGATAAATATAACTAACATATTTTCCAAATATATCAAGTTATAATATTTAATGTGAAAAATATTGTAGAGGAAAATTCCTACAATTATACGAAAAATCCCCCTTGACCTTTGCAAGCAACTAGGATCAAAAACTTTTGATACAATGCCCTTCTCCAAATTTATACACAAGTCAAGAAAAGAAATTCCTCAAACTCTATTAAACATATAACTTAATAATATTCTAACATACTCAGCCCCTTAAAGTTTGATTAAGGATGTGGGGTATTCATACTTGACCTTCAAGATTACCTTATGGAGATGGGGATTATCAAAATTACTCTTCATGGGTCATAATTGTCTTCTACTTGTTGAGATCTTTCCAACGATATAATATTCATCCAAATTAGAGCTCTGGATCCAAATTTATGGCCACTAAAAGATTTTTCCCTTTGTGCCATGTCAACATCCATCCTATCCGAGGGAAGGCATGTGGTAGTCCTTTTACCCTTGTGTTCCAATATATGACACCATGCCACATCAACTCACCACACTAATATGCCATGTCAAATCCTATCGACCCAGCGTGTCATGTTGGGACTTTATCATGAGGTTTCGTCAATATTGGGAGGAGACCTCAATAGTTGGAGTCCTAACTTCTCAATACCTGACCTCCCAATACTCGATAATTGATAGCATATATTCCAATATTCCAACACACTAATACTCCAAAATCCAATGGTGAGAAGTCATGATAAGATGATAATTGATATCCCAATATCTAATACTTGATCATCTGACAAGAAATAATCCTCATTGGCTAACAAACATATAAGGATTTATCAATATTAGGGTTTGAAAGGGAAAGTCCTTTGTTGTATTTTCTATGCTTGACACTCCATACCTCGACATCCCAACCGTCAACTTCCATAACTCCACTTCTCCATCAACTGACATTGTTTCCACCAAGCAACAACAAAACCTCAATCATGACTCTCGCCTGATCTAATAACAAACCTTCGCCTACTAGAATTAAACTATATCAAGCAATGAACATATTTGGATCCATCATTATCGAGGGTCTGCGATAGAGATTATTTGTTGCATTGTTGAATCCCAACACTTGATACTTTGATAGCCCGATACTCTCGCCCGCTAGCAATGAACCATCCACTGTTGGGACTTATTGATTTTTCAAGAAATTCTAGACTGGTAATTACTTCTAATGATTTCTTAAATTATTTAATATTATGTCACATTAATCATTAAGAAAATAATCATGAAGAGATATCCAAACAAAAGAGACACAAAATTTTACCTTAGGAAATCCCTAAGTAGGGAAAAACCCAACAATATTTTCTTAGGAGAAATTGATCAATTCATCAAAAGTACATTCTCAAATTTATAAGATAACTTGGGAATTTCAGGGATTTAACCAACCCTTCTTCCATGAACAGATTCCTAGGGCTTGACTATCCCTTCTCCAATGATCAACATTCTCTCCAAGATCTCAGTCCTTCTTCTTTGTCTACAGCCCTTTCTTAACTTCATGCCTTCAATTGTGAGGCTTCCTGTGACAGCATTCTAGGGTTTCAACCCTCTTGTAATAAATACTTAAACCAATTTTTGTATGCATGTGAACAGTCCAAAAACCCTCCTTCTTTGCATGTGTAATTAAGCCCATAAATCTTCCTCTTCGCATGAGCGAACAAAGTAAAAGATAATAAAATTTGTGTATTCAAATGAGGGATACAATTGGTGTATATAGTGGTCTTGTGGTTCCTAAGGAGCACGTCTCTTTATGTTGTGCCAATTTGAATAGATGTATCCAACATTAAAAAAACAAATTTTAAATTTGATTTTACCTCCATTTTAAATTTCTTTCATAGCTGACTTGAGTTAATTTCGAATTTTTCCCTTCTCATTATTTTGTGGGCTAATGTAGCTAGGGAATACCTCCCACAACTACCCAAAATTCAACACTCACTCTTAGCTAGGGAGGTATTCTCCTTGACTTCTTAAGATGTACATTTTGATGAAAGAATTTCTCCATCCCAAGAAAAGATTGAAACTGCTAGCTATGTTGATGTGTTCATCCACTACATGTGGAAAGCATCTTGCATCAACCTCATGCAAAGGAATATAGCTAGCTACTAGACATATCCCCTTTGGAAATGGATCTAGTTAGCCACAAGCCAATTACCCATTGGTTGGTCAGGCACCCCCTAACATAATACTAGTCCTTGTTTCACCAATCCACCAATTCACCACTTGGAATCAGGCACCCCATAACACATGGTGAAACACTGGGCCAATTTACTATTCCCAAATGTCGTCACATGCTATTGAATGGGAAATCACTTTCTCGATGTTATAGGCACTCACTAAACCCACTAGCCAAATAAACATTGACAATATGGTCAAGTAACCCTTGACCAGGGGAGCACATTGGGCCTTGATGCTCACTGAGCCAATCTCCCTAACCACATTACATTCCCCATTCAATACCCATGACCTATCAATATCCTGACCAATGGGGGGATCTCTACTCCTTGATGCCACAACATCAACACTCCCTTTAACCAAGGCAAGCATTCTCAACCACTCCAAGCTTGTCCCTGAAGTATACAAACTTCATCTCGAGACAGAGGCTTTGTGAGAATTTCAGCAATCCTATTTTTCTGTAGAAATTCATGGGAACCTCATTAATCCCTTTTACACCACGTTCTTCAACTTGTCATCACGGTCGTCTACAGCATCTGAGCAAGCAGTTCTGCGAGCAACTTTCAACATTACACCACTTCATAGCTCACCAACCAAGATGCAATATACTTTGCCTTTGCAAACCAGAGTGTGACAAAAGAATCCAAACTAAATCATCATCATGATGTGCTCTTCCTATTTTTAGCACTCTCTTCCCATTCTGAATTTGTGTATATCCCTACAATTGTACTTCATCATTTGAGACATATCTTAATTCATATCCAATTGTACCATGTCGGTACCTCAATACATGTTGTGCCATAGCTACTTTCCAATCACCCTAACGAGGTGCTCCCTCAAACACTGAAAAATATCATGTTGTGGAAATCTTGGTTGCTCCTCCTCCCGTTCATCTTCTTCAGATTAGTTACCATGGGAGTGGCCATGGACTAGCTATCCATCATCCCAAATATCTTAAGGATTGTAATAATATGCTTCCTTTGACCAAGGAATATCTCACCATGCTTTTTCCACGCTTCTAGTCCCAAGAAGTAATGTATCAAAATCCTCATCTCAAGCACAAAGGTCAGCTTCCTGTGACATTAAAGAAGGGCTTAACTATTCCCTCTATCTTGGAGGCAAATCCTCTTGCCACTTCTACTCCCTTAGTCACATGAGTCCTTTTTCTCTTGTTAGAAACAAGTCATATAAAAACAAGATCAACCAAGACTCATCATATATCTATCAATCCAAGAATACCATGCATGAAGTCTGTAAAAATATTTCTTTAGTTTGCATATGTGAGATCCATTCTTATGTGCCTCAAATCCCTAAGGTAGCTCTATGTGCACTTCTTCTTCCTCAATTACTCCATTGAGGAAATTGGTCTCCACATCCACCTGATGTAATTTCCAATCCATGATAGAAGCAATAGAAATAATAGTTCTAGCAGAAGTATATCTGACAACTAGAGAAAATGTCTCCTTATTGTCCTCTCCCTCTTTCTGGGAGAATCTTCATGAATCTCACTTTTTACTTCTCTATGTTTCCATCTATTGCATACTTTATCTCGTAGATACACTTGGAAGTCACCATTCACTTATTTTCGTCAAATTTTTTTCCATCATGGCATTCTTCAAACTTGTTGGCCTTCCTGCTCCCTCTCAACTAGGATCTCTTCTGGTCATGAGTACAATTTCCCCCTCTTGAACACAAGGAGCCTGGGATAATTCTCTTGTCACAAATGCTTATTAGTTCTTCCTTATGATTACATCTACTTCCAAAGCCTTGAAAACCTTCATGATGCACCTGCAACCCTCATTAGGAGTGTAACATACCCCTCCCTAATCATAAGCTCCAACTAGGTTAAAAGGGAGCAGTTACTATGAAGACCTGACTCCCATAGTCACATTATGGAAATGTGGTCTAAATTTTTCGCCTTCTCCTACCCTTTCAAAACTCAAACAAATTATGCCATCATGTTTGTCTTTTCAAGGCGATTATGTTGATGTGAATTTGTCCCAATCTGACTACTAAATCAACAGATATGGCCAATTGAAGTCAGGGCCAATTAAACAATGCCATGACATCGAATATGCCATGTGGCACCCATGCAGCTGACACAACCACCTCATTTGTTGACTCACTCATACACCAGGTCACGAGTCAACCCTTCTCAATGATTCATAAGGCTCCATAGGGGTTATATGTGTGTGTGTGTGTGTGTGTGTGTGTGTACACACACACACACATATATATATATATTCATTTAATATGCATGGTGTGGGTCACCCTTGCCACCTCACCCCATGACTTCAATCTCATGCATTACTTTCATGCTCTTTGTGCCAACCCGACAAGGTGACAAGGACTGAGACGACTTGGACTTGCAGAGCAACATGGTAACCTTAACAAAATTGTCGAGGTGACATGCATATAAGGTGTTGATAGATCATTACATGATGGAGATGGGAACTTTCCTATTTCCTCGAAGTCCATCTCCCGACGAGTTCATAAGAGTGTAACAAGGGGATGAGTTGGGATGACTCTGCACCAGGAGACATGGCATGAGGAACCACTCAAGGACGGGAAGGTAAATGAAATAATTCCACTTAGATCTGAGCCTGCATCACTTGACAGTATCACTACGTCTTTCGAGAATGGAGATCCCTAAGAGGAAATAAGGACGCGCTCCAAGGAATAGCTTGGGCTGATGAGGCTCTAGGATTATGTGGAGGTGGTGAACCATGCCCAATTGAAACCATAGAAGCAAGTCCATGCATCTGTTGAGTTGTCCCGTGTGCCTAAAGGAGGACCTGGCATGGGGTGATGTGTCTGAGAATACCATGGTCATGAACCTTTATTGTATGTGGCGCAAACTAAACATTATGCATACTCAACCAAAATGGAGTCGATGGTGAACTAGAATTTTCCTAGTCAACATTATATCTTTGATGCCAACATTGCACCACACATTAAACCAACTGCCTATAGTTATTCTCACGGCATATTAAGCCAACGAACTAGATGGATTCTAGGTGAGACAACTACCCATGAAAATCAGGAGAAAAATTGCTCATACCCCTGTGTTGTGCTCCATACAACCCTCGAACAGTCATGTATCCAAGAGTTCATGTATCCAAGATAGCCAGTGAGCAGATGCAGCGTTCAACCTGGTAAGCAGTTGACCCACCGAGCTTCTCACATGGTTCTTTTTCTGCTAATTCCTATTGTCATAATTCTTGTTTTTGCGTTGATTCCAACTTCACCAAAGATTTTTGTTGCAACTTCAATCACAAGTGCAGTGGCTCCAATATTTTCCACAGTCATACCAATAAGAACGATTGTAAGAAATCATGTGACATCTTGACCTAGGTTAGATGCACCTGCATCAGGTGACGTGTCCCAGAATACCATAGTCACGAACCTTTTTCATATGCAGCACAAAGTAAAACATAGCAGGCGTTGAAGTTAAAATTCCATGACTATATACCGCAGTTGAAAAACTCCATCAAAATTTGTAATTCCAAGACTATATACCATAGTTGAAAGACTCCATCAAAGGAAACTTCATGAAGGAAAAATTAATGGCGTCATGCTTAAGCCACACGATGGTTATCAAATAGGAAGGGATTCCTTCCCCACACTTTCATGTGAATTCCTTCCCATTCCATAGTCATGATTGAAGCAAATATAAACATGATTCAATCCCACACTGAGTGATTACGTGCCTATGCACAAAACATTTGTGTATATATAAATATGTGTATGTAACCTACATACACATGGGCGCTTTTCTTCCTAAGCTTGAAAATAATGGAACAAGGCTTAATAGTTGCCTCCATAAATGATATAGTAAATAGAATGGGGTTTTCCTATTCATAATCACTAAGGCCCATTTGACAATTTGCAAGCTCATTGCAACTCAAAGGTCTACAAGACTCTCGGGCCAAATTAATAGACATAAACCGAGCCCATCTTATCTTAGAGATCCACTGGTCTCTTGGGTTATTAATAAACATTTAACAAACTCATGGAAGAAAACAAGGAACATACAATGCCCAAATTTCTACACGAAATCATATTCCACATGCAAACATGAAATCTCAACCCCCAATTGTTTCACAAGTAAGAATCACACATTTTAGCATTAAATTTAACATCACTAATGGCCTGTAGCCCACACATCATTTATATAGCTCACATATATAGGAACCAACACTCCCTAGCGTTAGCATGCCCTTATCCTAATGCAAATAAATGAGACAGTATAGTAGTCACAAGCACAAACATAAGATTATACTTATCTTATAAAAGTTCTGGAAACAAAGAGTGGGACTATAACTCCCCACCCAACCATAGACAAGTTGCAACAAGTATTTCTTGCAACTATCACCCCCAAGCCAGATTCCAGTGCTTGAGGTGGAGTGATTTTGTGGTATTTTGACCAATAGAAAAACTAAAAAAGGACTACCACTAGGCCACACTCCCTTCATCCACCAGTTACCCACATGACATTCAACATTTCAGGCATAATCACTTCATGCCATGATACCATAGCACAACGAAATTAAGCTCACTCTACAAGAGAAAAGAAACACAATAAGGAAGGTTCATTAATGGTTAATTTTTTGATGTTAGAGAAACCACTCTCTAGGTGGTTCATCGGTGAGTCAAGCACCAAAGTTTTAGACCAAGGTAACTCTTGGTGGTTCTTTCAGCCCTCACGAGCACTAGAGTGAATCCTCCCAATCCAGCAGGCTCATCAAGCCACCAACTTCCAATGGTTTCTTCAAATTGACAAGCAATCCACTGCTCTCTCTCTATGATATATTTTACCCAGCAAGAGTCGTGGCAGAGGATTCTTAGTTGGTTCTATGATCATAGATCAAAACTTAGGAATCATTTTTCCTTCTCTTCTGCTTTTTCACTCTCTTACTACTTCTGTGTGTATATATTTATGCACAATTTTCCAAGAGTGTATGTCCATCTCTATCCCTTCAAGTTCCCTCAATTGGTTTTTCCTTTTGTTGTTCAATGGCAAATCGCCTGCCCCTTCACGAGGTTCCACGCAACCCCCCCACCCCCCTTCTTCCTTCTTGGACAACACAACCCATACCGCTCTATTAAATTTTTTTCCTTATTTGCTTGTTGTTAGAGGCTAAGGAAACTTGGTCTTGTCCTTTTTTAGTTAGTTAAACGTATTTCATAGTTAGCCCATTTAAGACCACTTCATCTAACACATGCTTTTCATTTAAAACATCCATTCCCTCAAAGCAATGGAATATGTGTCCCTTTCTTAGCCAATTAACATAATTACAATTATTTACATTGAGATAAATATTTACCCAAGGGATATCACAGTCCCCTCCCCCTTGGGGGAAACACCATCCTCGATGTTCAAGGCCCATATACAACGAAACATGCTTCAAACAAGCATTGTTGTTTAGGGAGATTTATACACATAGCTCTATACAACATTTACAATATATTTGCATTTTCTTTACTCAACAAATAAGGAAGGATATTTTTCCCTCATCTAGTCATCCATTTCCCACATGGCTTCCTCAAGCCCAAAATGCCTCCACTACACTTTGACTTGATCTATTACTTGGTACTAGAACGTGAGTTGTCTCTGATCCTAGATGCATAGAGGTTCTGGTTGGAACTCTCCCTCTAGTTCCACCTATAACACAGACCAGTCAATTACATGATTAACATATTGTACATATCTTTTAAGTAATGATGCATGGAAAACATTGTGGACTTTCACTAATGGTGGTAAGGCCAGTTTATAGGCCATTGGCACTATACTTTCAAGTATCTCAAAAGGCCAACAAAACAGTAGTGAAAAATTGGTGCGTGACCCAATCTTCAATGAACTCTTCTTGGGTTTGATCCTCAAGTAAACAGGTTCCCCAACTCGGAATCCTTTATGCACCCTATGTTGATCCGCGTAGATTTTCTTCCTATTTTGTGCCACTTTTAAATTTTGTTGGATGATATGCATTTGTTGCTCCATTTATTTTAACATATCAGGCCCAATAAAGACCTTGTTCACTATATCACTCCAGCTAATAGGAGTATTGCAACTCTTTCCATAAAGTGCCTCAAACAGGCTCACCTTTAGAGATTCTTGGTGCCTATTTTTATATGCAAATTCTACAAGTGGAAGATGTTCTTCCCACTTCTTTGGTTGGTGCATTACATACATTCTCAACATGTCTTGTCCTCTCTATTTTTCCATTAGTTTGTGGGTGATAAGCTATTTTGAATGCCAATTCAATCCCTAAGCCTGCAAATAGCTCCTTCCAAAACTTTGAAGTGAACGTGGCATCTCTATCTGAGATAATCTTCTTAGGAACTCAATGGAGTCTTACAATTTCCTTTATGAAGACTTTTCCACTTCATTATATTAATTGATGTATTTGACTGCTACAAAATGAGCCACTTTTCTCAACTTTTCAACCACCATAATGGCATCATGTTGTTTGGAGGTTCTTGGCAAACTGATAATGAAATCTATGGAGATCACTTCCCATTTCCATTTTGGAATGGGAATAGGCTACAATAACCCTACTGGGTGTTTACATTTGGCCTTCAACTGCTAGCATTCCATGCATTTAACAACAAAATCAACTACTTCGTTTTTCAGATTATGCCAATAGTAAAACTTTTTGACTGCCATAATAGTCTTTTGGTATCCTGGGTTGTCAAAATATGGCTTAACATGGAACTCTCTCATCATGAGTCTCTTAAAATCTTCATTGTTTGGCACATAGATTCTATTCTTGAATCTAATGAAACCATCCACTTTGAGATGATATTCTCCATATTTTCCAACCTCATTATCTTGATGTAGCCCTTCCTTTATCTGTTGATACTTCTCATCATGTTGCCCAATGTTTTTGATATTTTCTTTAAGATCAATTCCATAAGAACTTATCGTTGCTAAGTGATTTAATTTCACCCTCCTACTGAGTGTATCTGCTACTTTATTCTCCTTGCCCTTTATATATATTATTTCAAAATCAAATTCATTGAGTGGGGCTAGCCATCGAGCTTTCCTTGATTTTAACTTGGGTTATTCAAATAAATACTTCAGCTCTCCATGATTATTCATTAGGGTGAATTTTTTACCAAGAAGGCATTGTCTCCACATATTCAGTGCATGGATGATGGCAGTTAATTCCAGATCATGAGTTACATAATTATGTTCATGCTCATTTATATTTCAAGACACATAGCACACCACTTGACCTTCCTGCATCAATACTCCATTGAGTCCCTCCTTGCGGGTATATGTGCACACCATGAAATCCTTTTTCAGGATTTGCTATCATTAATTTTGGTCCATTGGTCAACAACTGAATCAACTAATCAAAGATTGTTGCACAATCATATTTTGTCCATTCAAATCTCTTCCCTTTCTTTTGCAAAACAGTAATTGGACAACCAACCTTGGAGAAATTTTTAATAAACCTCCTATAATAGCCTGCCAGTCTCATGAAGGACGTAACTTTAGCCACATTTTTAGGTGTTGACCATTCCATGATAGCCTTAACTTTCTCTGGGTCAATTAATACTCCCTCCCTTAAGACAATGTGTCCCAAATAATGGATCTGTGACTGAAAGAAATTGCATTTACTAAGTTTGAATAAAGCTTATTCTCTCTTAGAAATTGCAATATTGTTGCCAAATGCTCTTCATGCTCCAACTTGGTCTTTAAGTAGACCAAAATGTCATCCACGATGACTATGACAAACTTATCCAAATAAGGGTGCAGTATGGTGTTCATAAGGCACATAAAGGTTGCAGGTGCATTGGTGAGTCCAAAGGGTACTACCATGAATTAATTCATTCTAAGGGTTGTTTTGTGGATGTCCTCATCATTTATACGCACCTGATGATAGCCTGACCTTAAGTCAATCTTGGACAAGATTGTTGCTCCTCTCAACTAGTCAAATAAATCATCAATCTATGGCGATGGATATTTATTCTTGATGGCCACTTTATTTAACTACCTATAATCTATGCATAATATGAATGTACCATCCTTCTTCATTACGAATAGGAATGGTGCTCCCCATGGAGACACGCTTGAACTTATATAGCCTTTATCTAGCATTTATTTAAGCTGAAATTTCAGGTCAACTAGTTCTGGTTGTACTCATCCTATATAGTGCCTTGGATGCTAGAGTTGCTCCTGGAATCAATTCGATGGAGAAGTCTACCTCTTCGTGAGGAGATAATCCTGGAACTTTTGTTGGAAATACATCTTCATACTATTGCAACATAATATATTGTTTCAGCAGTTCACTCTCCCCTTCCTCAACGTTGGCATTGGCTTTGTCATATTTGGAAATTTACACAACAAATAAATGACATCCCTTTCACCAACTGCGCTTAGCTTGCATGGTCGTGATTAGCCTTACTGAAGTAGGCTTTCTCTTCCCATGCAATATCCTTGTTTCTCCTTGCTCATCCAGGCACTCAACTTCTTTTCAAAATAGTCAAATTTGGTTTTGTTTGCATACAACCAATCCATGACCAACAACATGTTGTATGCACCTAATGGTAGCACATTGATATTTTCCATTGTTGGCATCCCATTTAATTCAATTGGGCAAGCCTTCACCCAATACTTGACCCTCTTCTTTTTTCCCATGGCTAATTGAACTAACCAGGATTTGTCATGTGGTTCTTGGTTCAATTGGCATCGTTCCATAAACATTGGCTTAGCATCGCTATAATTAGAACCGAGGTCAATCAAAATAGAAATAATTTGATCACAAACCTTACCTTCCATCTTGATTATGGAATCATGATGGTCTTCTTGACGATTGTGAAATGTTGCGCAGATCTTGGGCATACCACGTGCCACATCTCCCATAGTCTACGCTTCCTCTGCATTGTACAGTTTCGAACCAGCATGCTTGCATCATGGGCAATCCTATCTCAAATGATATTTGCCACACATCCAACACTTATATGGACCCTTCCCATAACTCTTGGCTCCTTCTTGAATTGAACATTCTTTGTCTTTCATACTATGTATGTGATTCATTAATCATTTTCTACATTAATCATTTTCTACATTTTTCCCTTAAACTTGGCATTGTTTTTAGACTTCCAATCATATTTAAACTCTGGCCTACACTTGGATTGAGCAGAGCAGTGTTTCAACTTTTTAATGGCATCATCTAATGTCTAAGGCTCATCTAGATCAATTTGATCTTTGAATGATAGAGGCAGCCTACTAATGAACCTTTGAACTTTTTCCTTCTTGTATTTAAGATATGGCACATATCTCAACACTTCTAGAAACTTAGTAGTATATTCTCATTTGTAATTTGTCCCAGCTTGAGCTCATAAAATCATTTTGCCTTGCTATCATAATGGTTGTTTGATAGATTTTTTTCTCTGAAGAGCCTTTCAAACTCATTCCAATTCAAGCCTTTTTAGGTTATACCCCTGAAATTCTTCAAATATTACCACCATATGCCTACTTTTCCCTTCATACTATAAATGGCTACTTTCACTTTCATGTTCTGAGAATAGTTATGGATTCTAAAGAACTTCTTCATTCCAAGTAGCCAAGCTTCTACATCTTCAAATTTTTATTTATCTCTCCATCAAATGTGGGTGGTTTGACCCACTTAAATTATTGTAGCATATTGTCCCTTTCTTTCTTTCTTTGATGATGATGATGATGATAATGCCTCCTGGTAAAAGAACTAGAATATCTACCAAAGTCGTGCCCTTAAGTGTTATATCTTCTCTCTAGGGTTCTCAATGGTGCATTCCCTCTCAATTTCTCTTCACTTTCATGTTTGTGCCTTTTCCTAGACCTGCTACCATTTTCCCCATTTGTTCTCTCCTCTTGTTCCAAGGGACTCTACCTATCTTTATGACTAGCCCCCAACTAATAAGTCTGAGAGGCTTTGCATATGACTACATTTACCTCAACTTTCTTTTCCTGAGCCCTTACCAACCTTTCATAATCTACTTTGTAGATATTAATCTCATCGCTTAGGCTCCTCAAGGTATCCATTAAGTCCAGAGAGTCTACCCCTCCCCTTTGGCCAACCAATCTTTCTTCTCCATTGGTCCTTATTTCTTCATGCCTCTGTTGTGTGTGGTCATAGCTATATTCTACCATCTTGTTGATCATTACCTGATGGTCAGGATTTATGGTGTACCACCCTCTAGTATTTTTGTTGATCTTTATCTTATGTTATGTGTTGTCACACACAAACATAATTGTTGTATTTAAACAAAACTCAAGCATATAACAATTTTTGTCACCTTGTCTCATTGTTGGAAATTTGTTGGTGCAAGGCTAGTTGAACAACACATTGCAAGTTATCACATCAATAATAATGAAATCTTATCAATCGTTGTTACCATTCTACATAATCAAATCACAAGGTAAGCACAATAGTCATACATGTAATAAATCAATCACAAAGCAAGTTTTAACACCTAAACATTAGTTTTGTCAATTTTCTAAAAATCAACATGGAACCCCCTTGTAAGAACCCTACTGTCACTTTCCCTTAATAGAGACCATCCATTCCAAGTGTTGAACCTGGCTCTGATACCACTTTGTAGCATACCCCTCGCTAATCCCAAGCAACAACTAGGTTAGAAGGGGGTATTACTATGACGACCTGACTCCCATAGTCACATTCTAGAAATGGGGTCTAAATTATTTTCCTTATCCTACCCTTTCAAAACTCAAAACAAATGATGCCATCATGTTCGTCTCGTCAAGACGATTTCAACGATATAAAATTTATCCCAATCTGAATCCCAAATCAATAGATATCGCCAATTGAAGTCAAGGCCAATCAAACAATTTCCTGACATCGACCATGTCATGTGGTGCCCACGTGGCTAACATAGCCACCTGTCAACTTCCATATATATATATATATATAGATATATATATATATGCACGACGCAAGCCACCCTTGCCACCTCACCCTGAGACTTAAATATATAAACATTCATTTAATATGCATGACGCAAGCCACCCTTTCCACCTCACCTCGTGACTTCAATCTCGAGCATTGCTTCCATGCTTTTCGTCCCAACCCGTCAGGGTGATGACGACCAGGACAATGTGGACTTGTAGAGCAACATGGAAGCCTTAACAAAATCACCAGGGTGACATGTGTATATGGTGTCAGAAGATCGTTACAAGATGGAGACAAGAACTTTCTCATTTCCCTATAGTCTGTCTCCTGGCAAGTTCATAAGAGTGTAACAAAGGGAAAATCCAAGATGACTTGGCATCGAGAGATGTAGCGTGAGGACCCACTCGAGTACAGGAAGGTAAAGGAATGGGCACCACTTGGATTCAGGCCTGCATCACTTGATAGTATCACTATGTCATTTGGGAAGGGAGATCCCCAGGAGGAAATAAGGATGCACCCCTAGGAACAGCGCGGGCTGACAAGGCTCTGGGATTACGTGGAGGTAGTGAACCATGCCCAATCAAAACCATAGAAGCAGGGCCATGCATTTTTTTATTTGTCTCGGGTGCTTGAAGGAGCACTTGGTCTAGGATGATTTGTCTCAGAAGACCACGGTCACGGACCTTGGTTGCATGCGGAGCAAAGTTACACATAGTGGGCGTTGAAGTTAAAACGGCAAGGCTCTATACCGCACTTGAAAGATACCATCAAAGGGAACTTCGTGAAGGAAGGAGTAAGGGAATCATGCTTAAGCCGCGAGTTGGTTATCAGATATGAAGGGATTTCTTCCCCGTTCTTTCATGTGAATGCCTTCCCATTCCACAGTCTTGATTGACGCAAATATAAATGGGATTCAATCCCACAATGGATGAAGGAAGTGCCTATGCACAAAACATTTGTGTACACATAAATACATGTATGTAACCTACATACACATGGACGTTATTCTTCATTAGCTTGAAAATAATGGAACAAGGCTTAATAGTTAGCTCCATAAACGATACAGTAAATAGAATGGGGTTTGCCCATTCATAATCACTAAGGCCAATTACAAAAATTGCAAGTTCATCGCAACTTAGAGGTCTACAAACCTATCAGGCCAATATCTCATAGATCCACTTATATCTTGGGATATTAATAAAAATTCAACAAACTCATGGAAGCAAACAAGGAACATATAATTCCCATATTCCTATAGGAAATCACATTCCACAAATAGACAGGAAATACCAACCCCCAATCGATTCAGAGGAAAGAATCACACATTTGAGCATTAAATTTAACATCACTATTGTCTTGTAGCCCACACAACATTTATATAGCTGACATATATAAGAACCAACACTCCCCAAAATTAGCATGTCATTATATTGATGCAAATAACAGAGACAATATAGTAGTCACAAGCACAAACATGATATTATACTTAGCTTATAAAATTTATGGCAACTGAGAGCGAGACTCTAACTCTCCACCCAACCATAGACAAGTTGTAGTCAAGTCTTTCTTGAAGATGTCACCCTCGAGCCAAATTCCAATGCTTGAGGTCGAGTGCTTTTGTGGGATTTTGACCAACAGAATAGTTGAAACAGGACCACAACCAGGCCACATTGCCTTCATCCAACAGTGACCCACATGACATTCAACATTTCAGGCATAATCACTTCATTTTAGGATACCACAACACAATAAGGACGGTTCATTAGTCGTTAAGTTATCGATGGTAAATAAATCACTATCCAAGTGGTTCATCGGTGAGTTAAGCACCATATTTTTAGCCCAAGACAACTCTTGGTGGTTCTTTCAACCCTCACGAGCACTTAAGTGAATCCTCCCAATCCAACAGGTTCATCAAGCCACCATCTTCTAATGGTTTCTTCAAACTAACAAGAAAGCCACTACTCTCTCTCTATCATTCTTTTTACCTAGCAAGATTCATGGCATAGGATTCTTCAGTTAGTTCTATGATCAAAGGTCAAAACTTAGAAATCATTGTTCCTTCTCTTCTATTTTTTCATTTTGTTGCTCCTTTTATGTCCATATCTTTTTGCACGCATGTCTAAGAATGTATGTCCCTCTCTATTCCTTCAAGTTCCCTCAACTCATTTTTCCTTGTGTTGTTCAACACCCAACCACCTAGCTTTTCATGAGGTATGACATAGTCCCACCCTCCACCTCCCCCCCCCAACTTCTTGGACAGCACAGCCTATACTACTCAATTAAATTATTGTCCTTATTTTATTGTTATTATAGGCTGACACATGGGTTTGTCCTTTTCTGGTTGGATAAACTTATTGCATAGTCAACCCATTTAAGACCAATTTAACCAACCCATGCCTACCATTTAAAATATCCATTCCCTTGAGCAATTTCTCACCTCAAGCAATGGAATTTGTGTCCCTTTCTCAGCGAATTAACATAATTAAAACTATTTACATTGAGAGATATATTTGCCCAGGGGATATCACAAGAAGGTCATGGAAGAAACGATTATAACCAAGAAAAAGATATAAAGAAAGAGGCTAAGTAATAGGAAAATAGTAATAATTAAGGAAGAAAGATATAAAGTACTTAACTTTTGAGGATTGTAGGAAATTTTCAATTCCCTCTTGATCTTTTCCTTCTTTACATGCACTGGGTTTTCTTCTTTCAACAGAATCATCGATCTAGGTCTAGCTCTAGGGTTTTATCCATAGACCATAGGGATTTCTTATTCAAGACTTTTGGTCTTCTAGGTTTTAATAACCCTGAGATTTCCAAATTTCATCTACACTTTTTATAAGTTTAACAAACTTTTCCATGTGCAAATTTTGTTTCTCTGCAAATGTGATGAAATACATGATGTCATCAATCAATCAAGGATGTTCCATATATGTCAAACTACCAATATCAGTCCAAGATAATGTATCAAGATCAATGATACAATATAGTCTTTGTAAGGCTTGAATTTTGCCTCTAACAATAACCTATAACTACCATGTCTTCAAAGACAAAAATGTTGTAGGTCAAGCCATATTTAAGAATGCTCCATGATGGTATGATGTCTCCATTATTTATAGAAAGTATCATGAGGACATGATTCTCAATAATAAAAAAATGAACTCTAATAAGAACTCTAAGTCATAACACTCAGCAGCACCTACTCTTTCAATACAATACTAACTCAACAACAAGTAATTATTCATAAATAGACTCAACACGTCTTGGTCTCCATAATGCACAAGGTATACATTGCACACCATTACACATGCATCATGGTATTCTCGCAACTATCATTGATTGTTGCTTTATACTGTTGGATTATTCCTTTGGTCATCAATATGTACAACAACCTACTCTAACCATTTTTTGTGTAAAAATGCAAATACACATGCTACCAACTCTTTCAAGCAACTATGATCAAACTTCATTTATAGCTGCAAATTGCACTACACACATGTACACATGTTTATGCACAACACTACAACATCCAATGCGCCATACCTATCCATATGCACTTGTTCAACGCACAGACTCACACACTTCAGTTTGGTCATAGTTAAGAAAAACATATCAAACCTCAACACATTGTCCACTGTGTAAATGCGCAAAACAGAGCATGAGTAATCATCATACGAATTCGTAGTTAAATCATTTATTTTTTATGAGACCGGTCTCATCAATACACCATGCACTTGATCACTTATTTGCACATAGAAACCGCGCTCCATAAGACATCGTCTTACTGTTATTTTAATCATAGAATCGTCACCTCCATCAATGTTCTCTTTCTCATTAACTTGGACACAATACCACAAGATTAGTCTCGACTCTCACATTCACTAGTTTCGAGGTGCAATATTACTATCGATATTGCAAAAACTACATCAAAGTTTCCTTGGGATCCATGCATGGTTTGGTCGGGTGTCACTAAATCCACCTCTAAAATCAGGGACTACCTTTGGACTATTTGTATACGCAGACTTGTATCTAAATCTAAACCCAAAATGGGGATCTTATTTGTCTACCTAAGCCTTTGTGGCCACCCAAACCCTATTATGTTAAGAAGTTTGTTTGATCGAATTAGATTGTCTTCCTCACGCACTATACCAGAACACATAAAATTATAAAACATGTATCGCTCCCTTCACATATTAATAATCCTCCTTGGTTTGGTCAACAACTCCTCTTTGTCCTTCGTTGGCCTTTCCACAGTCCAAAAGTAAACCCTATTCACTGCCTCCACATGCCTTTTCGTCCCCCTTTGCAGTCAAACTAAGACCCTTGGTCCTGCAGCCTTTACGGCCTGATATTTTCAGCCCTCGTAAACTTTGAATGGGTCGACCTATTCTTCTTTCTTCAAAAACAGTCCATAACTTGTCCTCGCTTTGATTTCATCTTGATTTTTCAAGATCTTCTAGAGTGATAATTACTTCCAATAACTTATTAATCTTGTGTCACATTCGTCATTAAGAAATTATACATAGAAAATCTCAACTACAATACAATAATGATAGTAGGATCATGAAGAGATAGCCAAGCACAAGAGACACAAAGTTTTATCCTAGAAAACCCTAACTAGGGAAATACCTAGCAATTTTTTCTTAAAAGAAATTGATCAATTCATCAAAAGTACATTCTGAGATTTATAAAATAACTTAGAAATTCCAAGGATATAACCAACCCTTTGTTGAAAACGCAGCAAGAAATTCCTAATTTAAATTCCCTTGGATGAAATTAGGATAAAATTGTAATTCCACATCACAAAACAATACGAATGAGTTAACTAAGTTAGTTTCACTTAGTTGGCTCAGTTAATTCGAGTTGAGGGCCTAACTTGAGTTATGTAAAGTGGTTCTTAAATTTAGGAGCCTTGGGTGAGTTTAATTTGAGTTGTAATAATTTAATTCAATTAAAGTCAGTTAAACTAGTTCCAACTGTTAGAGGAACTGGTAGGAGGTCTAGCAATGGGGTGCATCTTCAGTGTTCAACCAGGTAACTAATAAATCAGCCATAATTAACTCATGCATGCATGAAATTTGAGTTACCCAATTGAAATTGCAGTTCAAGGGCAGTGTATTATCAGTTGTATAATTTTTCGAGTTGTACAGGTGGTGCATGTAGTCAAATAAGGGCCTACAGGGATTGTGCAATTCAAATTGGGAATTTTTCTAATTAATAGGGGGCTAATTCCCAAGGAAATAGGAGCTTGGTAGGCAGTAGAATTAGCTAAGAATTTTCCAGAGTCATATTGCGAGGAAGAGAGATAGATTATACTTGTGCAGAGATTGTTAAGGCTTGAACAAGCATTTTATTTCTTCTCTATTTTCTAATTAATGCAATACAGATAGGAAGGGGTTTTGAGCAATGGTTTTCCCATTAGATAAATATCTGATCATATGTGATTGAATCTTGTCTCGTGTTTATGTTGTGATTTCTTGATCGATTAATTATTTCTGTTGATGAGTAGAGTAGATTCAAGTCTTTTGTTTTAGCATATTACATAACCAATTTGAATCTATAAGGAATTTCTACACCCTTCTTCCATGAATAAACTCCTAGGGCTTGACCAACCCTTCTCCAATGATTAGCATTCTCTCCAAGGTCTCAGTCCTTCTTCTTTATATGTGGCCCTCTCTTAACTTCATGCCTTCAATCTTGAGGTTTCTTGTGACAAAATTATAGGGGTTCGGCCCTCTCAAAATAGATACATGTGTAATTAAGCCCATAAATCCTCCCCTTTGCATCAATGAAAAGAACAAATGGTGATCTAAATTAGTGTATGCAAATGAGGGAAACAAATTAGTATATGTAGTGGTATTGTGGTGCCTAAGGGGCACATATCTTTGTGTTGGGTTGACTTGAACAGATGGAGCCGACCATAAAAAATAAAAAATAAAAAAATAAAATAAATAAATAATAAATAAAAATAAATAATAAAATAATAAATATTAAAAAATATAAATAAATATATAAAATAAAAATAAAATAAAAATAAAAATAAAAAATAAAAAATTAAAAATAAAAATAATAAAAATTAAAGAATATAATAATAATTAATTAAATTAAATTTGATTTCCCCTCAATTTTAAATTTCTTTCATGGACAACTTGAGTTCAATTTTGAAAATTTCCCTTCATATTATTTTGTGGACTAATGTAGTTGGGGAATACCTCCCACAACAAGCCAAAATTCAACAATCCCCACTAGTCGAAATTGGGATCCATGAGTATGGTAGATTCTTGTGAATGACATTCAATGTGTAATCCCAACACCTAACTCCCAATACTCTGACAGCCCAATATTCCATAAATTGCACTTAAGCTCCTTCTTAGATATGTCCTTGGTCACAACCTCCTGCCAAACTATATGACTAGGGGTTTGGGCTAAATCCTCCAATTCCCAAATTTCTAAAATTCCTTCTAATCTGTTAGGTCTATTTCAAATGACTGAAATAAACTCTAAAAAGGAAGAAAACTTTCCTAAAATCTTTTGAAGGAACAAAATTTTCTCCAGCCTATGAACACGTCTGAAAAAAGTTCCTTCAACAAGACATCTCCAGGAAAGAAATACAAAGAATGGTCAATGGCTAATCCTTATCAACCTCACCCAACTGAAATGATATCTCTCATTCTTTTGGGTTGCAAACCACCAACATCCCACTGCCAACTCCAAATTATTACGAATAAAGGGACCGAAATTGTAGATTACCTCTATAGGAACAATGTCTCCCCTCACTAAAGAACTATCAAATCTTCTTCATTAAAATAGGGACACAACGACAATTTTTCCTTCCCATAATATACCTCCTTCTTATTAGTATTTACATCTACTTTTAATGCCATAAATATTGCAAAGATCTTCATGCTGGAAATTTTTAGGCTTCATGGGGTACCTAAGGTTGTGATTTCAAATAGGGATGCAAAGTTCACCTGCAAGTTTTGGAAAGGGTTATTTGAAAACATGGGAACCAAGTTAAACTTTAGTAAATCCTATCATCCTCAAACTAATGGTCAAATATAAAGGACCAATCAAATACTAGAGGACATGCTAAGGATGTATGTGAAAGACAAGCAAACTAACTGGCAGCAATATTTGCATTTAGCAAAATTTGCCTATAACTATGGGTATCAAACCTCTATCAAAATGAGTCTTTTCAAAGTCATGTATGGGAAAAGATGCAAGGTACCATTAAGTTGGATCCAGAAGACAGATTGGTGTTGGGACTAGACATGTTAAAGAATAAGGAAGAGATAGTTAAACAAGTTAAACAAAATCTGAAAATAGTCTAAGATCATCAAAAAAGCTATGCAGATCTGAAAATGACTCAGAAGGAATTCAATGTGGGGGATCATGTATACTTGAAAGTTGAACCTAAGAAGAGTACACTAAGACTTGGTAGTTGTGCTAAGTTATCTCCTAGATATTGTGGACCTTTTGAAGCGCTAACTAGGATTGGATTTGTTGCTTATGAATTAGCCCTACCAGCCAGTGTTATGATTCATAATGTATTTCATGTTTCATTATTGAAAAAGTATGTACATGATCCTTCTCATGTGATTTATTGGCATATTGTACAGGTGGAACCAAAGGGAGAGTTCTTCGCAGAACCACTGTGTATTCTAGACCAAAGAGTGGTTACACTCTAGAATAGAGATGTAGTGTAGTTGAAGGTTCAATGGAAACATTTCACTCCAGAGGAAGCAGCCTAGGAGTTGGAGGATGCTTTCAAGGAAGCTTATTCTTTTATGTTTTAATAAGTTTGAAATTATTTCCAAGAAGTATCAAATAAACATTGGGACAATGTCAAATTTAAGTGGGGGAGAATGTGATTAAATTCCAACATTTGGACCATTCTTCACAAGAGAACTTCAAACTAAGTATTCCACATCCTGTACCATTCTTCACAGGAGAACTAAGTAAGTATTCCACATAGAACAACTAAGTAAGTATTCCACATAAGTATTCCACATCATGTACCATTCTTCACAGGAGAACTAAGTAAGTATTCCACATAAGTATTCCACATAGAACAACTAAGTAAGTATTCCACATAAGTATTCCACATAGAACACAGGAGAACTAAGTATTCCACATAGAACGTATTCCACATAGAACACAGGAGAACTAAGTATTCCACATAGAACATTTGCACATAGAACACAGGAGAACTAAGTAAGTATTCCACATAAGTAAGTATTCCACATAGAACATCCAAATGAACTAAGTAAGTATTCCACATAGAACTAAGTAAGTATTCCACATAGAACAAATGAACTAAGTAAGTATTCCACATAGAACTAAGTAAGTATTCCTAGTATTCCACATAGAACTAAGTAAGTATTCCACATAATTCCACACATCCTGTACCATTCTTCACAGGAGAACTAAGTAAGTATTCCACATAGAACACAGGAGAACTAAGTATTCCACATAGAACATTTGCACATAGAACACAGGAGAACTAAGTAAGTATTCCACATAGAACATCCAAATGAACTAAGTAAGTATTCCACATAGAACTAAGTAAGTATTCCACATAGAACAAATGAACTAAGTATTCCACATAGAACTAAGTAAGTATTCCTAGTATTCCACATAGAACTAAGTAAGTATTCCACATAATTCCACATAGAACACAGGAGAACTAAGTAAGTATTCCACATAGAACATCCAAATGAACTAAGTAAGTATTCCACATAGAACTAAGTAAGTATTCCACATAGAACAAATGAACTAAGTAAGTATTCCACATAGAACTAAGTAAGTATTCCTAGTATTCCACATAGAACTAAGTAAGTATTCCACATAGAACAACTAGGAGAACTAAGTAAGTATTCCACATACTAAGTAAGTATTCCACATAGAACAACTAAGTAAGTATTTCACATAGAACATCCAAATGAACTAAGTAAGTATTCCACATAGAACTAAGTAAGTATTCCACACACATAGAACAACTAAGTAAGTATTTCACATAGAACATCCAAATGAACTAAGTAAGTATTCCACATAGAACAACTAGGAGAACTACGTAAGTATTCCACATACTAAGTAAGTATTCCACATAGAACAACTAAGTAAGTATTTCACATAGAACATCCAAATGAACTAAGTAAGTATTCCACATAGAACTAAGTAAGTATTCCACACACATAGAACAACTAAGTAAGTATTTCACATAGAACATCCAAATGAACTAAGTAAGTATTCCACATAGAACAACTAGGAGAACTACGTAAGTATTCCACATACTAAGTAAGTATTCCACATAGAACAACTAAGTAAGTATTTCACATAGAACATCCAAATGAACTAAGTAAGTATTCCACATAGAACTAAGTAAGTATTCCACACACATAGAACAACTAAGTAAGTATTTCACATAGAACATCCAAATGAACTAAGTAAGTATTCCACATAGAACTAAGTAAGTATTCCACATAGAACAACTAGGAGAACTAAGTAAGTATTCCACATACTAAGTAAGTATTACACATAGAACAACTAAGTAAGTATTTCACATAGAACATCCAAATGAACTAAGTAAGTATTCCACATAGAACTAAGTAAGTATTCCACATAGAACAACTAAGTAAGTATTCCACATAGAACATCCAAATGAACTAAGTAAGTATTCCACATAGAACTAAGTAAGTATTCCACATACTAAGTAAGTATTCCACATAGAACTAAGTATTCCACATAGAACAACTAAGTAAGTATTCCACATAGAACATCCAAATGAACTAAGTAAGTATTCCACATAGAACATCCAAATGATAGAGAACTTCAAATTATTCACAAGAGAACTATCTTGTACCATTCTTCACAAGAGAACTTCAAATTCTTCACAAGAGAACTTTAAACTAAGTAAGTATTCCACATAGAACATCTAAGTATTCCACATAGAGAACTTCAAATTCTTCACAAGAGAACTTTAAACTAAGTAAGTATTCCACATAGAACATCTAAGTATTCCACATAGAACATCCAAATGATAGAGAACTTCAAATTCTTCACAAGAGAACTATCTTGTACCATTCTTCACAAGAGAACTTCAAATTCTTCACAAGAGAACTTTAAACTAAGTAAGTATTCCACATAGAACATCCAAATGATAAACTAAGTATTCCACATAGAACATCCAAATGATAGAGAACTTCAAATTCTTCACAAGAGAACTTCAAATTCTTCACAAGAGAACTTTACATCCAAATGATAGAACCAATATATTCCACATAGAACATCCAAATGATAGAACCAATATACAGAAGTAAGTATTCCACATAGAACATCCAAATGATAGAACCAATATACAGACATATACGGAGAACTTCAAACTAAGTAAGTAAGTTATTCCACATAGAACTTCAAACTAAGTAAGTATTCCACATAGAACATCCAAATGATAGAATAAATGACAGAACCAATACACAATAGAAAACTTCAAATTAAGTATTCCACATAGAACATCCAAATGATAGAACCGAACTTTAAACTAAGTAAGTATTCCACATAGAACATCCAAATAATAGAACCAATATACAGACATATACAGAAAACTTCAAACTAAGTAAGTAAGTTATTCCACATAGAACTTCAAACTAAGTCAGTATTCCACATAGAACATCCAAATGATAGAAACAATATACAGACATATACAGAGAACTTCAAACTAAGTAAGTAAGTTATTCCACATAGAACATCCAAATGATAGAATAAATGATAGAACCAATACACAATAGAAAACTTCAAATTAAGTATTCCACATAGAACATCCAAATTATAGAACCAATATATAGACATATACAGAGAACTTCAAACTAAGTAAGTAAGTATTCCACATAGAACATCCAAATGATAGAATAAATTATAGAACCAATACACAATAGAAAACTTCAAATTAAGTATTCCACATAGAACATCCAAATGATAGAACCAATATACGGACCAATATACAGAGAACTTCAAACTCAGTAAGTAAGTATTCCACATAGAACATCCAAATGATAGAACCAATATACAGACCAATATACAGAGAACTTCAAACTAAGTAAGTAAGTATTCCACATAGAACATCCAAATGATAGAATAAATGATAGAACCAATACACAATAGAAAACTTCAAACTAAGTAAGTATTCCACCTAGAACATCCAAATGATAGAACCAATATACAGATAACTTCAAACTAAGTAAGTAAGTATTCACATAGAACATCCAAATGATAGAACCAATACACAATAGAATAAATGATAGAACATGTGAACTTCAAACTAAGTATCCCACATAGAACATCCAAATGATAGAACCAATATACAGAGAACTTCAAACTAAGTAAGTAAGTATTCCACATAGAACATTCAAATGATAGAATAAATGATAGAACCAATACACAATAGAATAAATGATAGAACCAATACACAGAGAACTAGAATAAATGATAGAACCATTCTTCACAAGAGAACTTCAAACTAAGTAAGTATTCCACATAGAACATCCAAATGATAGAACCAACACACAAAGAACTTCAAACTAAGTAAGTAAGTATTCCACATAGAACATCCAAATGATAGAATAAATGATAGAACCAATACACAATAGAATAAATGATAGAACCAATACACAGAGAACTAGAATAAATGATAGAACCAATACACAGAGAACTTCAAACTAAGTAAGTAAGTATTCCACATAGAACATCCAAATGATAGAACCAATACACAATAGAATAAATGATAGAACATGTGAACTTCAAACTAATTATTCCACATAGAACATCCAAATGATAGAACCAATATACAGAGAACTTCAAACTAAGTAAGTAAGTATTCCACATAGAACATTCAAATGATAGAATAAATGATAGAACCAATACACAATAGAATAAATGATAGAACCAATACACATAGAACTAGAATAAATGATAGAACCAACACACAAAGAACTTCAAACTAAGTAAGTAAGTATTCCACATAGAACATCCAAATGCCAACACACAAAGAACTTCAAACTAAGTAAGTTAAGTATTCCACATAGAACATCCAAATGATAGAATAAATGATAGAACCAATACACAATAGAATAAATGATAGAACCAATACACAGAGAACTAGAATAAATGATAGAACCAATACACAGAGAACTTCAAACTAAGTATGTATTCCACATAGAACATTCAAATGATAGAACCAATACACAATACACAGTGAATCAAAAGTTTCATAGTTCGAAAAAGAGAAATAGTCCTCGAAAAAGAGAAATAGTCATTTTTCTTAGTATATGGTGTAATTTTAAAGATGGTATTATATGTTGTAAAGATAAAAAGTAAGCCTTATGGATTAAAATTTATATACAAGAGAACTTCAAACTAAGTAAGAGTATTCCACATAGAACATCCAAATGATAGAACAAATGATAGAACCAATACACAGTGAATCAAAAGTTTCGTAGTTCGAAAAAGAGAAATAGCCCTTTTTCTTAGTATATGGTGTAATTTTAAAGATGGTATTATATGTTGTAAAGATGAAAAGTAAGCCTTATGGATTAAAATTTATATATATCTATATATATATATATGATAGGATAACTTCAAACTAAGAAAGAGTATTTCACATAGAACATCCAAATGATAGAACCAATACACAGTGAATCAAAAGTTTCATAGTTTGAAAAAGAGAAATAGTCCTTTTTCTTAGGATATGGTGTAATTTTAAAGATGGTATTATAATGTTGACCATTAGTCACAAGAGAACTTCAAACTAAGAAAGAGTATTCCACATATAACATCCAAATGATACAACCAATACACAGTGAATCAAAAGTTTCATAGTTCGAAGAAGAGAAATAGTCCTTTTTCTTAGGATATGGTGTAATTTTAAAGATGGTATTATAATGTTGACCATTAGTCACAAGAGAACTTCAAACTAAGAAAGAGTATTCCACATATAACATCCAAATGATAGAACCAATACATAGTGAATCAAAAGTTTCATAGTTCGAAAAAGAGAAATAGTCCTTTTTCTTAGGATATGGTGTAATTTTAAAGATGGTATTATATGTTGTAAAGATAAAAAGTAAGCCTTATGGATTAAAATTTATATACAAAAACTTCACAACTAAGTAAGATATTCCACTAGAACATCCAATGGTTAGAACAAATGATTGACCAATACACAGTGAATCAAAAGTTTTGTAGTTCGAAAAGAGAAATAGCCCTTTTTCTTAGTATATGGTGTAATTTTAAAGATGGTATTATATGTTGTAAAGATGAAAAGTAAGCCTTATGGATTAAAATTTATATATATCTATATATATATATATGATAGGATAACTTCAAACTAAGAAAGAGTATTTCACATAGAACATCCAAATGATAGAACCAATACACAGTGAATCAAAAGTTTCATAGTTTGAAAAAGAGAAATAGTCCTTTTTCTTAGGATATGGTGTAATTTTAAAGATGGTATTATAATGTTGACCATTAGTCACAAGAGAACTTCAAACTAAGAAAGAGTATTCCACATATAACATCCAAATGATACAACCAATACACAGTGAATCAAAAGTTTCATAGTTCGAAGAAGAGAAATAGTCCTTTTTCTTAGGATATGGTGTAATTTTAAAGATGGTATTATAATGTTGACCATTAGTCACAAGAGAACTTCAAACTAAGAAAGAGTATTCCACATAGAACATCCAAATGATAGAACCAATACACAGTGAATCAGAAGTTTCATAGTTCAAAAAAGAGAAATAGTCCTTTTTCTTAGGATATGGTGTAATTTTAAAGATAGTACTTATATGTTTGTAAAGTAAAAAGTAAGCCCTTATGGATTAAGAAATATATATATATAATATATATATATATATGATTTAAGGAACTTCAAACTAGAAAGAAGTATTTCGCAGGGCTGACCATCCAAATGATAGAAACCATATACACAGTGAATCAAACTTTCATAGTTCGGAAAAGAAAAATAGTCCTTTTCCTATAGGATATGGGTTAATTTTTAAAGATGGTATTATAATGTTGTAAAGATAAAAAGTAAGCTTTTTATGGATTAATACTTATATAATATTATATATATATATATATATATATATATATATATATATAATATATTATATGACTTGACTTGAGATCCTTTATTTATAATAATAGGTTTAGAGTATAATCTTATGAAAGGTAATGGTTGTATCGTTGGCATGAAAACGGATCCTCTGGGTAGGAGCCCTGTAATTAGTCCTCAACACAAATATTTAGTCGTTAGTATAAGAAATTATAGGCATTTGACATGTATAATAACTATAAGCATTTAACAATGAGTTATGGAATAACACATCTTCTTTAAAGCTATTATTAGAACTAGTCAAGAATTATTTAGACTTCAAAAAAAAAAATTGGAATGTTGAAAGGTATTTACAAGTGGTATTAGAGTCAGGTTACAGCATTGGGCCTTATCTCGGTCTTGAAAACTAAAACATTTATACCTGTTAAGAAAAGATTGCACCAAATAAGTAAAAAGCTAAAATATGGTGGAGGAATTTAATGGAAAAACTTTTGTAGGATCACCAAGAGGTGATGCAGAACATGATACTAAATTATGAATGGTTGGTGGTGGAACCAATAATGCAGAAAAACAAGATTCTGAATTGATAAGGAGTCTGAAAACATATCTAGATGATATTAAGGCTAATCATGAAAGGTTATTCAAAGCTAGAGAAGAGCAACAAGAGATCAATGGATACCTATTAAGGAAATTGGAGAATGATAAATCCAGTAAGAGGACTCATAGAAAAAAAAATTAGGAGTAAATTTGTTAGCACCACAAGCAAAAGCAATTCAATAACTTCTAATGATAGACATACTAATGAGTCTAGTGGTCAAGAGGAACAGAGATCAATTAGCAACACTTCCTTGCCCTGAAATAAGAGATCATCCTCTCAGTTACAAGGAGAGTTTAATAAAATTAGACCTCCCAATTTTGATGGTGAATCTGAAGAAGGACTCTAAGGCATGGATTCTCAATATGTCCAAATACTTTGAAGTGTACAATTATCCAAGTAATCTAAAAGCAATATTAGGCACTTACCAATTAATTGGTAAGGCAACCTCATGGTGGGAGGAAAATAAAGTTGTTAAAAGAATCAGAAGCAAGAATTTAACTTGGAAATTGTTCATAAAAATAATTAAAAAGAAGTATTTGCCTTAAAGGTATTTTGGTAAGAAAGTTAGGGAGTTTCATGAGATGAAGATGAGGCAACTCACTATGGATGATTTTGTTGAGATATGTTCCTTACTTGAAAGAGGAGAAGGAAAAATTCCAAAGATCTGTTAGTTATCTACCTTCCTCTTATAGGGAAAGGATTGAGTTTGATCAACCTAAAACTATGGATAAAACTATTAGAAAGGCTAAGCTATGTTTCAATTAGAGCAAACAAAAAGGGGAAATTCTAAAGGATGGTTGTCAAAGAAACTTTAGAGATTTATTAGCAAGAGAAAAGGGTTTAAGAAGCCTACATTTACTAAAAGTGTGCAAACTTAAAATTACAACAGAAATTTCAATCAGCAAAAAAATATTGGGCAAAAAGGAGGATTTGCTATAGGTAACAAAATTTTCAGTGAGACAGTAAGACTACCCATTAAATGTTGGGGTTGTGGTGAAAATAATTTATGGAGATATTGTTCATAGAATCCATTAAGGAAGAATATGTTGTTAAATCAGATTCAGGAGGCATCAATTGTAAATGATGTAGCCTACAATATACCCAAAATCAGCACTGCATTGGATGGGAGACATGCAGATCATCAGTCAACTATGGTTGAAGTTCAAGGTAAATTTTTTGATAAAGATGTATATTTTCTTTTAGACCCAGTATCTACCTTAATTTATGTTTCCCCTATTGTAGTTGAGAGGTATGAACTTGGAAAAGAAAAATAATATAAGCCCTGGTTAGTACAGTTGGCCACAGGAACTAAGAGAAAAGTGATTGAAATTAGTAAGCACTGCAAAATAAGTCTAAATGGAATGAAAACCACCCTTAATTTAAACATATTACCATTAGAATATTATGATATCCTCATAGGGATGGACTAGTTAGAAGCACATAAAGTAATACTAAACTACTTGGAAAAGTCTTTTACATGTGTTGATGATGAAGGAAAAGCTTGTATGGTTGAAGGGATTCCAAGAAAAAATTATGTTTGGAAAATATTTTCAATACAAATGAAGAAATATGCTATTAAAGGATGTCAAATATTCATTGTTCAGGTACAAAAATTATCATAAAATAAACAATAGCCATCATTAGAAGAATATCATGTACTAGAATAGTTCAAGGATGTATTTCTAGAAGAAATACCAAGATTTCCTCCAAGGAGGAATATTGACTTTACCATTGATCTTATACCTAGTGTTGTTCCAATTTCCAAGGCCCCATACAGAATTAGTGTTCCTAAACTAATGGAGTTGAAGATTCAATTGCAAGAATTATTGGACAAAAAGTACATAAAAACAAGTGTGTCTCCTTGGGGAGCACCAGCGTTATTTGTGAAAAAGAAACATGGAACTTTGAGATTATGCATAGATTATAAAAAGCTAAATAAGATGACTAACAAAAATAAATACCCCTTGCCAAGCATAGATGACTTATTTGATCAAGTTAGAGGAGAATCTATATTCTCTAAAATTGATCTAAGGTCGGGATATCATCAACTCAAAATTAAAGATGAAGATATACACAAGACATCCTTTCACACACACTATGGGCACTATGAATTTGTAGTACTTCCATTTGGGTTGACTAATGCACCTGCTACATTCATGTGCCTCATGAACAGTGTTCTAAGGCCATTCCTAGATAATTTTGTAATTGTCTTTATAGACAATATTCTCGTATACTCAAAGAGTAAGGAAGAGCATGACCAACATTTAAACATGGTCCTCCAAACTCTAAGAGACAATGAACTATATGCTAAATTTAGCAAGTGTTCATTTTACCAGCAGCAAATTCATTATTTAGGACATGTAATATCAAAAGAAGGAATTGTTGTAGATCCTGAGAAAATACAAGCAATTATGGAGTGGTCAGCACCTAAGAATGTGGAAGAAGTTAGGTCCTTTATGGGAATCACAGTCTATTCTAGGAGATTTATCAAAGGATTCTCTAAACTTGCTTATCCAATCACTAATCTACAAACGAAGGGAATAAAATTTGATTGGAGTCAAAAGTGTCAAGAAATTTTTGACACACAAAAACAACTTCTGACTTCAACTCCAATATTAATATTAGTTGATCCCAATAAGGAATTTGTGATTTGTACATATGCAATTAAGGAAGGTCTAGGGGGGGTTTTAATGCAGGATAGTCATGTTATTTTCTATTAATCCATAAATTGAAATAACTGAAAAGAATTATTCTACTCATGATCTAGAATTGGCGGCAATCATTCATGCATTCAAGATGTAGAGACATTATCTAGTAGGAAGAATATTTTAGCTAAGGATAGACAATGTTAGTCTCAAATACTTATATGATCTACCTAATTTAAATGCTAGACAAGCAAGATGGTTAGCATTTATTAGTGAAATGGTTTTGAGATTACACATATCAAAGGGAAGGAAAATAAAATAGTTGATGCGTTAAGCGGAAAAATTAATCAGATTTGTGCTACATCAACAATCAGTTGGTCAACAAATTTGATACAAAGGGCCAAAACAGTTTAAAATTTTGACTTAGAATAGCTGAAATTTAAAGAAAAGGTGGCGAAAACTAATAAACTGGAAGAGGAAGAAGATGATTTTTCAATTAACAGCCAATATTTATTGTTGTTTAAAGGTAGAAATTACATACCTAATGACACAAGTCTAAAAAATTGTCCTAGATGAGCTGCATAAAAGACCAACAGTTAGTCATCTTGGAAATAAAAATTTGATCATTGTATTAAGAAAGAATTTCTATTAACCAAATATGAAAAATAAGAGAGTTGAATATGTAACAAGATGTCTTGAATGCAAACAAGTTAAGGCATGTCATCAACACCCTGCGGGTTCTGCAACCACTACCCATTCCAGAATGGAAATGGGAGACCATTTTAATGGATTTTATCATTGAATTGTCAAAAACAAGGAAATAACATGATTCCATTATAGTTGTGGTTGAAAAGCTTAGCAAATAAGCACACTTCATTCCAGTTAAATCTACTTTTAAGGCCATAAATATTGCAAAGATCTTCATGTGGGAAATTTTTAAGCTTCATGGGGTACCTAAGCTTTGTGATTTCAGATAGGGATGCAAAGTTCACCTCCAAGTGTTGGGAAGGGTTATTTGAAAACATGGGAACCAAGTTAAACTTTAGTACATCCTATCATCCTCAAACTGATGGTCAAACAGAAAGGACCAATTAGATACTAGAGGATATATGTGAAAGACCAACAAATTAAATGGGAGGACTATTTGCATTTAGTGAAATTTGCCTATAATAATGGGTATCAAACCTCTCTCAAAATGAGTCCTTTCGAAGTCATGTATGGGAGAAGATGCAAAGTAACATTAAGTTGGGATCATCTAGAAGATAGATTGGTGTTGGAACCAAACATGTTAAAGGAAATGGAAGATATAGTCAAACAGGTTAAACAAAAATTGAAAAGCGGCCCAAGATAATCATAAAAGCTATGCAGATCTGAAAAGAACCCAGAAGGAATTCAATGTGAGGGATCATGTATACTTGAAAGTTAAACCTAATAAGAGCACACTCTGACTTTGAAGTTGTGTTAAGTTATATCCTAGATATTGTGGACACTTTGAAGTGTTAGCCAGAATTGGACTTGTTTCTTATCAACTGGCCCTACCAGCCAACATTAAGATTCATAATGTATTCATGTTTCATTGTTGAAAAAGTATGCACATGATCCTTCTCATGTAATTGGTTTCCATGTTGTACAGGTGGAACCAGAGAGAGAGTTCCTAGCAGAACCACTACGTATTCTAGACCGGAGGGTGGTTACACTCCAAAATGGATATGTAGTGCAGTTGAAGGTTCAAAGGAAACATTTCACTCCAGAAAAAGAAACCTAGGAGTTAGAGGGTGCTTTCAAGGAAATTTATGCTTCTATGTTTTAAGAATTTTGAAATGATTGCCAAGGAAGTATTGAATAAAAAACGGAACGGTGTCAAATTTAAGTGGGGGAGGATGTGATATCCTTAGCTTAAGGATTTCATTGTGATTAAATCTACATAAGTTTAACTTTGATTTAGTATGTTACATTAAAAGACAAATAGACAATTAATTATAAGTAATTTTTCTAATAATAACTAATGTAAAGTTGTTGTTTGTAAAGTTGTAATTATGTTTTATTTTATGAATAAAGACAAAAACTGGGAAATTAATGGTTGAAGTACAAATGGGTGAAAAAGGAAAAAGGCTTCAATTATTTTGGAAATTATTGTTTTATCCATTAGCAAGTCCTAGGCACCTAATTTGAGTGATTATATTTATTTATGAAATTATTGGATATTGGTCAATTAAATGTTTCCTAGAAGACAGGGAGTTGTCTTAAGAAGTGGGAAACAAGAGCTCATAAATGATCAGCTAACTATTTCCACCTGTTAGTGAGGTGAAGGCAGTTAATAACCATCCAAATAGTGGAAGATGGATAATATCTCTGTAATTTTTTGGCTTTTGCTTCACATTTTTCTGAGAACAGAATTGGAGAGACTGAAGAGAAGCATAAAAGTAATAGACAGAAAAAGGAATCGCAAGCCCAGTTCCTCGGGGAGACCCGTTTTAGTTGTGTCAAGGTTGGGAGGATCGAAGTGCTTGACTCTTAGTTTTCCAGGAAGACTTTTCAAGTCGATGATTCTAACTTTAATACCTTCTTATTAGCATGTAAACTACTTATTTTGTTCTTGATTGATTTATTATTCTCCAGCTGGTATGAGAAATGAAAAGAAGAATTTTATTTTATTTTAGAAATAAGAATAGAATATTTCTTTTAATGTTATAAATAATTATTACCAAATAAACGAAAAATTGAGAATAGAGACATAATATTTCTTAAATAGATACAACTTGAGTTTGGTAAAAAGAAAATATTGATAATAGTAATATCATAATGTTGTATTTACAAATTAAACAATGAGCATATAAATAACTAGTAGGAATAGTAGTCAAGTCCCACTAGCACAACCGGTTGAGGATGGACCTCGTTAGCAAGGTGACCCAAGATCAAACCTCACGAGGGGTGGTTGTGCCCTGTGCTAGGGGGATGAGACATGCTAAAAATTCCAGTCAGGTTAGGGCCAATGTTTGTTCTATTTAATAGATGGTGAGGAAGATGAGAGGCATTCATGCATTCCATCATTCCGAGATTCCATTTTTCATTCTCTTGGGATAATGGTGTTCTAAGACTTAGGAGTCACTAGCAGTAGTACGTTGATTGAGGGCTCGGGGGTGGCCAGTTGTAGCAAATCCTTGCGCAATTGAGCCTATGGTTGGGTGGAGAGTCGTCCCCAAAACCTTGTTGTAGTAAGCCTACTTCTACCACAGGTAAGCACTATTCATAGTTTGAATTTAGTTAATTAATTACATGTTTATTTGGCTAGGTAAGTGCCACTCTGATTTAAATTTAATGTTAATAAGTTAATTAGATATTTAGTTATGTAATATCCCTCCCCTTAATAATAAATAATAAAAATAATAATATAATAATAAATAATGAGTAATACAAAAATAATAAATAAAAATAATCACTTTAAATAAATCATAAAAATATATCCTCTTGTAAATAATAATGAATTAAAAATATACAAAGAATAAATAAAATATTAACAATAAAATAGTAAAACCATACTAAAGCCAATAAAATAAATAGAATAAAAGAAAACTATCAAAAAGAAGAAATAAAAAGAAAGCTAAAAATCAAGAAAAGTAAAGAATAAACAAGGAAGCTAAAAATCAAAGAAAGTTGCATGTAGACATGGAGTGTGTGCATGTGGTTCCCATTCCAATGTTTGTTCTATTTAATAGATGGTGAGGAAGATGAGAGGTATTCCGGCATTCCATCATTCCAAGATTCTATCTTTCATTCTCTTGGGAGAATGGTGTTCTAAGACTTAGGAGTCACTGGTAGTAGTACGTTGATTGAGGGCTCGGGGGTGGCCAATTGTATCAAATCTTTGCACAATTGAACCTACGGTTGGGTGGAGAGTCATCCCCAAAACCTTGTTGTGGTAAGCCTACTTCTACCACTAGTAAGCACAAGTAAACACTATTGATAGTTTGAATTTAGTTAATTAATTACATGTTTATTTGGCTAGGTAAGTGCCACTTTGATTTAAATTTAATGTTGATTAGAAGCTTAATTAGATATTTATTTTGGGGGCTGTTACATATGGTATCAGAGCAGGGCTCAACCCTTAGGGCCTATGGGCATCTCAAAAAAAAAAATTAACTTGACTTGTTTTTGAAGTTACAAGATGCTTATTTTCCTACAATTTAATTTCCACGGTAACTGAACTTTGGAATTGGGGTTTCTAGATTTCTGCAATTTTGATTTGTTTTCATTAATTCGTTAGCCATTTTTAACAATTGTTTAAATATATGTTGTTTTAATATCAACGTATCTGTTTTTAATTTTATTAAATTCTCTGTACATTCAACCAGAAACACAATCCATTCTCCACATCAACACGACAAGGTTGCATAAGATAAATTGGTCTATTCTGACTTAATGGAGAATAATTTTAGAAAATTGTTACACAAATAGATTAATTGATACTGAGAAATGAAACGATAGACCATACATAGCCGCGAGGAGAGTTATTTTTTCTATAAGGGCTTAGGGACCAATCACGACATAGCAGTAAAACTATTTAATCCTTTGATCGTTTGAGATTTGGAGGGTGTTTTTAGGATTTAAAAAAAAATGACCAGATTCATTGACGTAAAATATGAAACTATGGTTAAAATAAGTCGAAATGTATGCATATATTAATTCTGCATTACTCTAAATTTCCCCGTGCCTTTCACTGCTTATGCCATCTGTTTCTGATGGAAAATTTTCATTATTAAATACTGTCATGTTCACATGGATCAATATTACGATGCTTGTATGATTTCTGATAAACTCGTTTCACATAATCACAAAATTGCTACATATTTTATGTGCAATGTGCAACTTCGACTTTTGAAGTATCCAACTAAACATGAATATGTAAATTCTAGGCATATCTCAATAACTATTGAGGCTATGTTTGCTTTTCATTTAATACCATTTTATTTTTGAATTATTTTGGTGTCAAATCTTTGAATGTCATTTTCAAGCACGGTTTTTGCAGTTTACGAAGAATGGGCACATTTTTGTTTGTGTTCATCTTGTTGCGGAAATTGACGTTTTAACACATAGGCTGCCAGGCAGCGTGAACATTCAACGGGAATCGATCATGGGTGGGGAGTGGGAAACTTTAGTGAATCTAAGGCAATGAAATGAATTGTGTGCAACCAGAACCAATAGATACTATCGTTGCGATTAGAAATATAATCAAGCGACAAACCTGAAACATTTAGCAGTGATCCCCACTTTGCTAAACTTGGCAAAACGTTCTGCCAATGTGTGGGATGCAATTTGCAAAATAGGGTCTTCTGGGCACCCTCCCCCTACTCAAGAAGTGGGACCACTGGGCCTCCCCCCAAGATTTTAGTCCAAAAAAAAAACCCAAAAATAAAACAAAAATAAAATAAAAAAATAAAAGTAAAGCAAAGAATATGAATTTACATGGGATGGATTGTTATGTTGAGAGTTTTGTTTTTTTAATAATTTTAGACACAAAGCCCCCATGCTAGGGACCTCCACATCCCCCCATCTGCATGAATTTCCCTAAAATTTGAGGATTGTCTTTACGTATCCCTATGTGCAGTTCTCCACCCCCATGCTCCCACATCCCAACAACTTGGTAGAACACTGCTGAAATCTCTTATTTCCAATGAATACGGGTTCACTTAATTTGGATCTTCCAAACAAAAGTTATGCACAATTTATGGAGATCTTATATCTTTTCCCATTGTTCAGAGATAAAACTTGTACGAATTGTAGTTCCTTTATGTGCTAAATCATCCGAGGCAGTAAATAGACTACATATCTTCTTTGCAATCGATTAGGTTACACTAAATTTGAATCAGTGGATCAAAAGTTATGTACTATTTATCGCCTCCATTAGCTTTGTCAACTCTTCGAGACTAGAATACAAGCCTAACATGTACAAACTATATCTCCTAGAATTCTATATGTTGAATCTGCTGATATTTTGACGTTGTAATATGCCTGTAACTTCATCCACAGAATTGGGATTTTCTACAAAAAGTTATATGGAAAAACAAGGTACTCCTTTAGATTGCAGTCCAAGAATCAACCATAGTCTGATATCAGTTGAAAATTACCCGAAAATAGCACAATAAACATTGAATGTGCCAAATATAAATGGTCAACATAGCTGTGAATTACAATAATGATTAGTATCTAACAATAACTCCAGATATTGATTGATCATTGTTTGAATGGCTAGAATAATCTCATATTTAACTAATTTCTAACTCCGCACTCCCGTGGGCCAAGTCCCTAGATGATGTACCATTTATTTACACAAGCGGTCCCTTATATTAGCTATAGGGTCATAACAATTTTTCACTTGCAGGTATTTTGAAAGGTTGCACGTGTGGGTAGCTATTTTGATAGTGGTTGGTCAATATAGTAGAGTTGAGATACTTTTCTTTGGCTCATGAACTAGAATATTACTTCTCTTATAATCTTGAATTTTAAATTTTAACACAAAATGTATAGTTTCATTTGATATTAAACACTTCCTTTTTTATAATGCATAGATAAATATATTGTATATGCAGTATTATCCACAACCGCACACCGACATACTCATTCTTTTGGGATCTCTTCACAAGCAACTTCATTCCTATTGTGGCATTCTTCGAAGCCACATACCTATATTTTCTTGAAGTCATCTTGATAAAGAAGCGCAATCTAATAATGACCTTTGCGTCATTTTGAACAATTGTCATGTCCAAAAACGTTGGCCATAAAGAAAAAAAGAAAATAAAAAATTGGAGAGGATCCTGCAATAAATAACTACAGTTTGTCTAATACCCTTAGTGGTTTAGAAGCTGCAGATACTAGAACAATTGGGAATCCTTCAAGATATTACATGAAATTGGCAGTGATGAATTATTTTCTGAATCTGATGGAAGAGGGTGGATTGCAAGGTTGACAGATGTTGTAAAGCTTGCAGTTAGTGTGGAGGATACCGGAATTGGAATTCCTCTGCCGCACAACATCGAGTTTTCACCCCATCTATGCAGGCAGATAGCTCTACATCTCGAACTTATGGGGGTACAGGAATTGGCCTCAGTATCAGCCGATGCTTGATTGAATTAATAGGCAGTGAGATAAGATTTATATGTTGTCCAAGTATTGAAAGTACATTTTATTTCACTGTTTATTACATGCCAATGATTTTCTTTGTATTTTTTTTATTTTTATTAATCATATATGTAATTTCATATATATATTAACCAGCGTGTTTCATTGACCTCTAGTCACTTTCTGCCCTCTCGAAGCAATATGATCTTGACTAATTCTGTTTCCATCTCTGCCCCTTAATACAACAGCCCGTGAAAAAAATATTGTTGTATAATTTCTTCTTCCAATACTAGTAGTGTGAATACTTGGATAAACGAGTATAAACAAATACCATTTCTATATAATTTGTTGAAGGAACAATTACCTACCTTGGATGAGGAAATGGTACTATTGATTGTGTAAATGGTACTATTGATCTTATAGTGTGTGCAGATTTCTCGACATTGTTGTCAAAAGGAACAATGGAATTTGCAGGAACACACATAGCCATGGTCGCAAACTTACAATCTTATGACTTATGTCTTATGCAGGCAATTTTATGTCTTATCCAGGAAATTAATATGGCTAAATGTATTGTAATTTAAGGGATGGTGTTGCCTTCGCGAGTGCGCTCGCAGGCAGGCCATATAATTAATAAAATGGTTTTATTTTGTGTTGGGAGGGATAACCTTCCCAGTCATCCGATCCATTTCTGGGTCGGGTGTGTTACACAGTGATTTGTCACCGTTGGTCACCGTCCCTGTTACCCTTGTTTTCGTACATTGGAGGACACATTTATGGACCTGTGACCAGTGACATAACCTAAGAACACTTGTATTATGTTCCCCTGAGTATGTACCTCATATTCCCTGAAGACACCTTTTGCAAATTATCCCTAAAAAGTGCCCTTTTTCCATTAGCGTGGGTTCACAGTGTCTTACCCGCGCCAATGACTCAGTTCCTCAAAAGGGGGTGCGTCCATTGACACTCTGTCATAGAGCAAAGCCCGCGCCACCTAAATTTGGTTATGATTCTTAGCCAGCACGCGTCCATATGTTTTTCCTCCTTTGTCATGAAGTTCTATGAAGGAAAAATCCTCAAGATAGAGGTCGAAAGTCATTTTTTATCCATGACAACTATGCTGAGTGGCTTTTCAGGGATAATGCCAATCTACAACAGGTGTCCTGGTACAATGTATTTTCCTCCCTTCTCCATCTATAAATGACTGCCCTCATGCATTAAACCAGCTAGTTTTGCTAGAGTCTTTGTGAGTGTTGAAGTAATGCTAGAGTCATAGTGAGAATTGGGAAGTATAGAGAGGTTATGCTGCCAAAATTCTGAGAGAGAAGAGGTCACTTTGCAAGGCGTATGTAGCTGCTTGCCCAATCAAAGGAGGTTCAACGTTAGAACCTTGGTTGTAATCTTTCTCTGTTTTTACTCATTAATAGACGACTATCATTATGGTTCCACTCATGTGTCTTTATAATGGTATTTGAGTTATATCTTTTCTGACTGATATATAATTGCATATATTGGATTTTATGCTTGTATTTGTATCGTTCTTTGCATGTGCAGGTGTCCGTTCACGTGGATCGTGGGGATTGTGACCAGCCGGAGCAAAGGAACGGGAGCGCCGATTCTTCTACAACTACTAGTGTTGGAATCCAGGTAGACCATCACCATCGATCTCTGATTTATGCAATTAGGAACCTGCGTGTTAGCATTGTGTGATTGTTGCTAGACCCGTGTTGGGCTAGTGGGATCGCTTCTGTCCGCAGAGGGGATTTACCAGTTCAACAATTTGGCGACTCCACTGGGGAGAAGCTTGTTGTTTGTTTTTGTGTTGTTTGATTTGTAAACTGTAGACGGAGCCTGAAGCACGGCCAGATAGCCTTAGAAACACTATTGCTATGCAGTAGTGAAGTAGATCAAAGCCACTTCAGTCAATCTCCGGTTTGGTTTACAAACTGAACAATTTCAACCTTGCCTTGCATGTTAATTTTTCTCTTGTTTGCTGGTTTGAATAGCTTTCTGGGTTGAATTTCTTGTTGTTTCTTGCTTGCTGGCCTTTCTAGATACTGTAAACCAAGCTTTGGACGACCTGTTTTGTTTTTTGCCTGGAAAACTTGATTAGCGCGGTTTTTCTTCTGACAGTCGCGCTGGTTGGCGCCTGTTTCTATCAGACAACCCGCGCCAATCCCTTAGTAGCGCAAGTTGCAGTCTGACAGTCGCGCCAGACTTGTTAACTTTTTCAAATTAGCTTGTTTGTCAACCTTCTGAGCTTGGATTTGTATCTTTTTGCATCTTTTACAGCTTCTGGAAGTTTGTTGGACTGTTATGTGACTGGTTGTTCTTTTCATCCTTCAGTTGTTCGCCTTTTTCTATCGATTTTACATCTTAGCCCTAGTGGCTTTGCATGTCGAGCCTTCTGTGGGAATTTACGGTTTGATGATCCAGTCAGTTTATTGGTTGTTTTCCACATTCCTCTGGTAGTTGTACAAGTTTTGCATTCTATGCTGCAAGTAATTCACTTTTAGCTTGCTTATTTCTTGTTTGACTTCAGTTGAACTTAGATTACATAGTTCTTTGAAGATCTTGGAGTTTTCTTTGCGTTGATAGGTCATTTTTCACGTTTCAGAATTGGTTCTAGATTCCTTTGAGTGAATTATCTGTTTCGTGCATATCTCTTGAAATCTGCTTGAGTGCATCATACTATTTTAAAAGAAAAGAAAAACAACAGATTTTTTGCTTTTTATTAATTAGCATTTTGTGTTAATTGTTGCTTTTAAAAAGAAAAAGAAAAAGATTTTCATTTCTTGTTATTAGCTGCATTAGAATCTTTGTGATCATTTTGTTTGTATAAAACTCTCAACTCTCCCGTAGATAGAGTTCATTCAATGAAACGATACAATTTTCGCATATAGTTTGCATTTAGGAAATTTCAAGAGACCACATACGGTAGGACCGCAAACTGAAACATAATTAAAGATAAATCGTAAAATGAATTCAATGAACCTAACAATGCATTGAAACATAATGCTCATATTCTAGAGGTCTAGGTTAGAGACGTGTTCCGGCGTCTTTAAACCTGGTAGTTATCGTTGAGTGGTTGGGTGATTCCTCCACGGTGAAACAGTAAGTGCCAGTACGGATTGTGCTCCCACGTACCGTCGAGTATATATTGGGAGACCCCTATAGGCTTGCAACCTTTGATCCATAGGAAGCCGAGTCTGCCCCCCTACAAGCCGTAATGCACTGAACACAGCATTCGGGAAGATTGACTGCAGTACGGGAAGTCCTTGGTTATCATTTGATTGCCAAGGTGTATAAGCAGTTTTACGGATTGTTTGGCAAACCCCTTACCTAGTTCTCCAGAGTAGTCACTTTTGATCCTTTTCGGACTCTCTAAAAGAAAAGGTGTAAGTGAGCAGCTTGTCACTTCGCGCTCATTAAACAATCGAAGGAAGTCATCTTTTCGTCCTTTTCTCGACTCTTTAAAAATGAAAAGGTCAAGTTCAGTGTCTTAAAATATATTTGGCCATGATCACATATAACCCGGTTAAAATTTGTTGCGTTAGTCTGAGTAGGGACTGGTTTCGTTAGATTCCCTAGGATTTTGTGAAGCTTCATCCTGGCGGAACTACCAATCTCGTCTTCCAAGAGCCCGGTTGTGAGTCAAATTCTCCCTATTGTTCCAAGTATACAACCGCTTAGCTCTCGTGCTCCAGGCGACGAGGATTACCAATTTTATACGAACCCTATTTGGGAACCTTCTCAAAATGGTATCCCTTTTTGGGAATATACTTCTCCTCGGAAACCATTTCCTTCTGATATGGAAAACCCATCACCTACTACGACTGACGAATCTGGCGTGCCAGGGGACGAGATTCCTAGCACAATGGAATCTACACATGTTAGTAGGACTGCTACTACCGGGGGACTGCCTCTTGGTTATAGAGCATTGCGTGATTTTATATCATCTCCTTTTCCGACTTCTATTTGGTCACCACCCGTCTTTTCCAATACAGAGCCTTCGACTCCACCACCTCGCAGTACAACTGTTACCTCGGTGACAACCCCTCCGACAATATCTGTGGCTTCTTCAACCCCTATTTTTAGCCGACCTTCGTCCTCTTTATTTGCAGGCTTTGATCCTACATCAAATGCCTCACTTGGAGGACAATATGATCAGTATCTACCACCCCTTGGTACTAGGACAGGTCAGCTGTCAGTTGGAGAGCTTTCAGTTCTGCTGTCCATAGATTGGGGTTCTACCTCATATCATGGTGGTCAAGCATCGTATGCACAATCCGAACAACCACATCAGCAAAATCTACAAGGACAATCCTTCCAAGGAAATCCTTTTGCTTCTAGTGGTCCCTTTTTCACTCCTCATACACAACCTACTGGTAATCCAGGCCAACCTTCCACTCAGCAAGCTCAGCCTGGTATCCAGCAAGGTTCTCATACTGGACAAACTGGTCAATCGTTTGTTAATCCAAACCAACCTAACGTCCAGTATACCCAAGTTTCCGGTCAAGCTGCCCAGACAATTGGTCAACCAACTGTCCAGTATACTCAGTCTTCTGGACAAACTGGTCACCCTCAAACACAGCCATCTGGCATGATAGGACAACCCTCTGTTGTACATCAGCAGGGAGGCCAACCTCAGTATCAGCAGGGAGGCCAACCTCAGTATCAGCAGGTAGGCCAACCTCAGTATCAGCAAGTAGGCCAACCTCAATACCAGCAAGGTTATCCTTCTGCTCAGATAGCCCAAGGTTATCTGTCTACTGGCGCTGCTCAACCTGGCACCTGGACCCAAGTAGGATCCCAAAATCCGTCTGGTTCTCAAATGCAGGCTGGAGGTCAATCTCAAACGTTTTATCAAACTCAGTCTGGGTCTCAAACTCAATTTGGGGTCCCACCACACTATGGTTATCAGCAACCTCAAGGCCAACCTTTGTTTGCTCCTTACCAAAATTATCAACAGCCATATGCTACTTCTGCAGCATCGTTTGGTAATCCATACGCCGGGGGGAAAAACACAAATCCCTACGGCCAGCACACCATGGGGGAAAATTCGTCACGGCAAGGCCCTTGGGGGCCACCACCACCTGGTTGGAACCCGGGTGCTCCATCCTACCAGTAGCCTCAGATGTCATTTAATCCTTAGTTACCATTTTAGCAACTTTAGAATTACCGGATGTGTCCAAACTGACTAATGATCCTATTCTTCATAATCCTTATTGGCCTCCGGTTCCCACCAAAATTCCTGGCGACTGCCCGAAATTCAATGGTAAAGCTAATGAAGATCCGCAAGCTCATGTCATGACTTATCATCTATGGTGCTCATCTAATTCATGGCTTGATGATTCAATTCGGCTTCGCCTCTTTCAAAGGACTCTCACTGGCTCCGCCGCTAAATGGTATATTGAGCTAAATCGTGAATCCTTTCAGGATTTCAACTCGTTGGCTATGGCATTCCTCACTCATTTTCAGTTGCCCATTCGTTATGAAACGGGCACACACCTCCTCACGTCCTTACGATAAACAACCGCTACACACATCTTTGATCACATCCATGAATGCAGACGGCATAAACGTATGATTAAATTTTGGATTCCCGACCAGCTTCTTACAGATTGGTTCACGACTTCATTCGTCCCTTCAATAGCTCGGGACATTGCTATGGGAGCGTGTGTTACTGAAGAGCAAGCTATCGCGCATGCTCAATACCTCGACTTAGTTTATTCCCAGTCGGGTACATTGTATGATTATTTGCCTGATGCCCCTAGACCAGGAACATCCAAAGCCCCGCCAACACCTACAGTTGATGGTATTATTGGGTCTGTGAGTTCATCCTCTAAGAAAAATTCCGCGAATCCTGGGAAGCAAAAATCAAATGCTCCAAATGAAAACACTTCTCAGGTTACACCTCCTTCTAAACCTACCTCCAAGGTTAATGCCATTCAGTCAACCAAGACAGACAAAACCTCGAAATCAAAAAAGAAAGAGAAAGGGAAAAACAAGTCGGAACAACCTAAACAGGAACAACCTAAACCTCAATCTGAGGAGAGTGCCAAACACAAACCCAAGTATCCTTGTCTTATCTGTGATGAGGATCACTATACCAAGGACTGCCCTCGGCGGTCTGAAGTTAGTCGTTTGTTGAAAGGCGCTCCCGAGGTCCCTGCGGTGCTTAAAGAACCCTTTCCTTCACAGCAAACTCAAATGGTCGCTGACCCCTCTCAACCTCCCTCTTCCTTCGGTTCCCAAGTGTTCATGGTGGGAACGATACCTGTTAATATTAGTACTCGAACAAAAGATTATCTGTCTTCCGGCAAAGAGCCTGAGGTTCCACCCAGTGCTCCTCCGTTCAGTTCAAACCCTCTCCACATCGAGAGACCTAGTACTGAAACGCCTATTCGACCCCCTCCAAAAGGAGTACTCCGGAAATCTTCTTACAACCCAAATTCCTGTGCTGCTCAGCACTATAATATCGTTGAGGATTTAGCCCAGACTCCGTCGGCTATGTCCGCTTTAGAAGTTCTCCAGAGCTGCCCCTCTCAGAGGAAGTCCTTTCTATCCGCTATCGGCGGCATAGATCCGGCAGACTCGGATTTAATCACGTTTGACTTAGACCGCCATACACAGAGACTGCCTCCCCAATTGCCTTCCTCATACAGGTCGTTATTGATAAGAAAACTATCCATCGCACAGTCATCGATGAAGGTGCTTCAACTTGCATCATGTCTGTTGCCTGTTGGAAAGCTATTGGTTCTCCAACGTTGAGTCAGTCTCCCACAACCTTGGAAGCTTTTGATCGAAGAGCATCCCGTCCTTATGGTATCCTCCCACGTTTACCCATTTCTTTGGAAGGGAAAACGGTCGAGA